>WNWK01015183.1:0-48702 GCA_009830355.1 Cherax destructor
GCAGGCGGAGAGATACATTATTATATACACGTGGAAAATTCTCGAGGGCTTAGTACCAAACTTGCACACAAATCACTCCCTACAAAGCAAAAGACTCGGCAGGCGATGTAACATCCCCCAATGAAGAGCAGGGGTGCCACTAGCACGTTGAGGGACAACACAATAAGTGTCAGGGGCCCAAGATTGTTCAACTGCCTCCCAGCATACATCAGGGGGATTACCAACAAACCCCTGGCTGTCTTCAAGCAGGCACTGGACAGGCACCTCAAGTCGGTACCTGACCAGCCGGGCTGTGGTTCGTACGTTGGACTGCGTGCGGCCAGCAGTAACAGCCTGGTTGATCAGGCTCTGATCCAACATGAGGCCTGGTCACAGACCGGGCCGCGGGGGCGTTGACCCCTGGAATTCTCTCCAGGTAAACCCCAGGTATACAGTGTATACACAATGGTATACACCAGTGTATACAAGCTGGTATACACCACAGTGTATACACAATGGTATACTCCACACAGTGTATACACACTGGTATACACCACACAGTGTATACACACTGGTAAACACCACAGTTTATACACACTGGTATACACCACACAGTGTATACACACTGGTATACACCACAGTGTATACACACTGGTATACACCACACAGTGTATACACACTGGTATACACCACAGTGTATACATACTGGTATACACCACACAGTGTATACACACTGGTATACACCACAGTGTATACACACTGGTATACACCACACAGTGTATACACACTGGTATACACCACAGTGTATACACAATGGTATACTCCACACAGTGTATACACACTGGTATACACCACATAGTGTATACACACTGGTGTATACCACAATTAGGAGAGTATTCACTGGTGTACACCAGTATACACACTGGTATACACTAGCTTATACACACTGGTATACACCACACAGTGTATATACCCTGGTATACACCACATAGTTTATACACACAGGTATACACTATACAATGTATACACCCTGGTATACACCACATAGTGTATACACACTGGTATACACCACATACTGTATACACACTGGTATACACCACACAGTGTATACACACTGGTATTCACCACACAGTGTATACACACTGGTATACACCACACAGTGTATACACACTGGTATACACCACAGTGTATACACACTGGTATACACCACACAGTGTATACACACTGGTATACACAACACAGTATATACACTGGTATACACCACAGTGTATACACAATGGTATACTCCACACAGTGTATACACACTGGTATACACCACATAGTGTATACACACTGGTGTATACCATAATTAGGTGAGTACTCACTGGTGTACACCAGTATACACTCTGGTATACACCAGTTTATACACACTGGTATACACCGCATAGTGTATGCACACTGGTATACACCACATAGTGTATACACACTGGTATACACCACACAGTGTATACACACTGGTATACACCACACAGTGTATACACACTGGTATACACCACACAGTATATACACACTGGTATACACCAATGTATACACACTGGTATACACCACAGTGTATACACACTGGTATACACCACAGTATATACACATTGGTATACACCATACAGTGTATACACACTGGTATACACCAGTGTATACACTGGTATATACCACACAGGTATATACCACAACGTATATGCACTCTGGTATACACAACACAGTGTATACACTGGTATACTCCAGTGTATACTCACTGGTATACACCACACAGTGTATACAAGCTGGCATACACCACAGTGTATACACAATGGTATACTCCACACAGTGTATACACACTGGTATACACCACACAGTGTATACACACTTTTATACACCACACAGTGTATACACAATGGTATACACCACAGTGTATACACACTGGTATACACCACACAGTGTATACACACTGGTATACACCACAGTGTATACACAATGGTATACTCCACACAGTGTATACACACTGGTATACACCACATAGTGTATACACACTGGTGTATACCACAATTAGGTGAGTACTCACTGGTGTACACCAGTATACACACTGGTATACACCAGTTTATACACACTGTTATACACCACACAGTGTATACACCCTGGTATACACCACATAGTGTATACACACTGGTATACACTACACAGTGTATACACCCTGGTATACACCACATAGTGTATACACACTGGTATACACCACAGTGTATACACACTGGTATACACCACAGTGTATACACAATGGTATACTCCACACAGTGTATACACACTGGTATACACCACATAGTGTATACACCCTGGTATACACCACATAGTTTATACACACTGGTTTACACTACACAGTGTATACACCCTGGTATACACCACATAGTATATACACACTGGTATACACCACATAGTGTATACACACTGGTATACACCACATAGTGTATACACACTGGTATACACCACATAGTGTATACACACTGGTATGCACCACACAGTGTATACACACTGGTATACACCACACAGTGTATACACACTGGTATACACCACACAGTATATACACACTGGTATACACCACAGTGTATACACACTGGTATACTCCACACAGTGTATACACACTAGTATACATTACATAGTGTATACACACTGGTGTATACCACAATTAGTTGAGTACACACTGGTATACACCAGTATACACACTGGTATACACCAGTTTATACACACTGGCAAAATCTGTGTACATAACATCTGCATTCTGTTTATCTTCTAGAACAACCACTATGACAAGGTCCTGGATGCTCTAGAAGACAAACAGAATGCAGATGTTATATACACAGACTTTGCAAAAGCCTTTGACAAGTGTGACCATGGTGTAATAGCACACAAAATGCGTGATAAAGGAATAACAGGAAAAGTTGGTAGATGGATCTATAATTTCCTAACAAGTAGAACACAAAGAGTAGTAGTCAACAGAGTAAAGTCTGAGGCAGCTACTGTGAAAAGCTCTGTTCCACAAGGCACAGTACTCGCTCCCATTCTGTTCCTCATCCTCATATCGGACATAGACAGGGATATAAGCCACAGTGCTGTGTCTTTCTTTGCAGATGACACCCGAATCTGTATGACAGTGTCCACCGTTGAAGACACTGCAAGACTCCAAGCAGACATCAACCAAATCTTTAAATGGGCTGCAGAAAACAATATGAAGTTCAATGATGAGAAATTTCAATTACTCAGATACGGAAAACGTGAAGAAATTAAAATCTCATCGGAGTACAAAACTAATTCCAACCACACAATAGAGCGAAAAACTAATGTCAAAGACCTGGGAGTGATCATGTCAGAGGATCTCACCTTCAAGGACCATAACAAAGTAGCAATTGCATCTGCTCGAAAAATGACAGGATGGATAATGAGAACCTTCAAAAGCAGGGATGCCAAGCCCATGTTGACACTTTTCAGGTCGCTTGTTCTATCTAGGCTGGAATATTGCTGCACACTAACTGCACCTTTCAAGGCAGGTGAAATTGCTGACCTTGAAAATGTGCAGAGAACCTTCACGGCACGCATAACTGCGATAAACCACCTCAACTACTGGGAACGCTTGAAGTTCCTAAACCTGTACTCTCTAGAACGCAGGCGGGAGAGATACATTATTATATACACATGGAAAATTCTCGAGGGCTTAGTACCAAACTTGCACACGAGAGTCACTCCGTACGAAAGCAAAAGACTCGGCAGGCGATGTAACATTCCCCCAATGAAGAGCAAGGGTGCCACTAGCACGTTGAGGGACAACACAATAAGTGTCAGGGGCCCAAGATTGTTCAACTGCCTCCCAGCATACATCAGGGGGATTACCAACAAACCCCTGGCTGTCTTCAAGCAGGCACTGGACAGGCAACTCAAGTCGGTACCTTATCAGCCGGGCTGTGGTTCGTAAGTTGGACTGCGTGCGGCCAGCAGTAACAGCCTGGTGTATCAGGCTCTGGTCCAACAGGAGGCCTGGTCACAGACAGGGCCGCGGGGGCGTTGACCCCTGGAATTCTCTCCAGGTAGACTCCAGGTAGACACCCCACAGTGTATACACCCTGGTATACACCACACATTATATACACACTGGTATACACCACACAGTGTATACACCCTGGTATACACCACACATTATATACACACTGGTATACACCACACAGTGTATACACACTGGTATACACCACACAGTGTATACACACTGGTATACACCACACATTATATACACACTGGTATACACCACACAGTGTATACACTCTGGTATACACCACACAGTATATACACACTGGTATACACCACACAGTGTATACACACTGGTATACACAACACAGAATATACACAATGGTATACACCACAGTGTATATACACTAGTATGCACAATACATTGTATACACACTGGTACACACCACACAGTGTATACACACTGGTATACGCCAGTGTATACACACTGATATACACCACACATTATATACACACTGGTATACACCACACAGAATATTCACAATGGTATAGACCACAGTGTATACACCCTGGTATACACCACACAGTGTATACACCACAGTGTATACACACTGGTATACACCATTCAGTGTATACACACTGGTATACACCACAGTGTATACAGACTGGTATACACCCCACAGTATATACACAGTTGAACTTTAATACTTGTACTAAGTATTAAAGTATTCTTGACTGGTTGTGTTTATTAATGACCCTGGTGTGGTAGATAGACTTCAAACCTTCCCCACCCTTTAACCAACCATAATATTTCCCCTTAAGGGATATTTTTTGATCCAAGGGAGCTCCTGATCCCTCGGATCAAACCAGATTGCCTCCAACATCCCCTCTGGGGATAATTTCCAAGGGCGGTGAATCGACCTAAAGAAGGTCATTTAGGTGGCGACATCGGTAGTTCCGCCGCTCGCCGCCAGAGGCGCCACCATAAACAATAACAAACACCAGCTGGTCACTCAGTCACCCGCCAAACGTAGAAGTTGGAGGGTACGCGCTACTTCGCTCCCCGAACATCACTGACCCGTCCTTGCCCACCGTGCCCACCCACCACCTATGGCAACCCAAACCCATTAAACCCACCCAGAAGACCCAGTGAAGTGCCTAAAGATGGATATAATTGACAGTACCCTGGCTGACTTTGCTGAGAATGATCTGAAGGAATTATGGGACTCAGATTATTATACGGTAAGCAATTATTATATCATAATTGTCATTATTAAAATTATAGGTGATTATTATTATATAATTCTTGATTATCATAGTTTATATCAATTTAACCTATTATTATCAGTGATTATCAACATTATAGGTGATTATTATCAACATTATAGGTGATTATTATCAACATTAAAGGTGATTATTATCAACATTATAGGTGATTATTATCAACATTATAGGTGATTATTATAAAATTATACTTTATTATAATTTTATTTGATTATATAATTATACCTATATTATAATTATTTATCAAAATTATCAATGATTATTATTATTATAGGTGATTATTATACATTATTATAGTTTATTATATCACTTTTACCCGATTATAATTATTATAATTATATAGTTATTATTATTATTAGTATTATAGGAGGGTAGTGTTATGGGGAAGAGGGCTCTTGATCCAGGTAAGTGGATAATACTAAGACATGCTAATAATAACAATAATAATAATAATAATAATAATAATAATAATAATAATTAATAATAATATTATTATCTTATCTATGGAGCGGGTGGATGTGTTCACACCAGTGTTACTGTACACTCTTGTACACCAGTGTTACTGTACACTCTTGTACACCAGTGTTACTGTACACTCTTGTACACCAGTGTTACTGTACACTCTTGTACACCAGTGTTACTGTACACTCTTGTACACCAGTGTTACTGTACACTCTTGTACACCAGTGTTACTGTACACTCTTGTACACCAGTGTTACTGTACACTCTTGTACACCAGTGTTACTGTACACTCTTGTACACCAGTGTTACTGTACACTCTTGTACACCAGTGTTACTGTACACTCTTGTACACCAGTGTTACTGTACACTCTTGTACACCAGTATTACTGTACACTCTTGTACACCAGTGTTACTGTACACTCTTGTACACCAGTGTTACTGTACACTCTTGTACACCAGTGTTACTGTACACTCTTGTACACCAGTGTTACTGTACACTCTTGTACACCAGTGTTACTGTACACTCTTGTACACCAGTGTTACTGTACACTCTTGTACACCAGTGTTACTGTACACTCTTGTACACCAGTGTTACTGTACACTCTTGTACACCAGTGTTACTGTACACACTTGTACACCAGTGTTACTGTACACTCTTGTACACCAGTGTTACTGTACACTCTTGTACACCAGTGTTACTGTACACTCTTGTACACCAGTGTTACTGTACATTCTTGTACACCAGTGTTACTGTACATTCTTGTACACCAGTGTTACTGTACACTCTTGTACACCAGTGTTACTATACACTCTTGTACACCAGTGTTACTGTACACTCTTGTACACCAGTGTTACTGTACACACTTGTACACCAGTGTTACTGTACACTCTTGTACACCAGTGTTACTATACACTCTTGTACACCAGTGTTACTGTACACTTGTACACCAATGTTACTGTTCACTCATGTATACCAATGTTACTGTACACTCTTGTACACCAGTGTTACTATACACTCTTGTACACCAGTGTTACTATACACTTGTACACCAATGTTACTGTTCACTCTTGTACACCAGTGTTACTGTACACTCTTGTACACCAGTGTTACTGTACACTCTTGTACACCAGTGTTACTGTACACTCTTGTACACCAGTGTTACTATACACTTGTACACCAATGTTACTGTTCACTCATGTATACCAGTGTTACTATACACTTGTACACGGTTGTACACTAATGTGCACTAATGTTCACTATATACTATTGTATACAACTTTGCACTGCTGTACACTACAATACACTAATGTACATTACAATGTACACTACTGTGCAGTAGTGTACAAGCTAGTGTTGTACACTACAATACACTACATTGTACACTGCCGTGCAGTAGTGTACAAGCTAGTGTTGTACCCTACTGTGCAGTAGTGTATAAACTAGTGTTGTACACTACTGTGCATTAGTGTACAAGCTAGTGTTGTACACTACTGTGCAGTAGTGTACAAGCTAGTGTTGTACCCTACTGTGCAGTAGTGTTCAAGCTAGTGTTGTACACTACTGTGCAGTAGTGTACAAGCTAGTGTTGTACCCTACTGTGCAGTAGTGTATAAACTAGTGTTGTACACTACTGTGCATTAGTGTACAAGCTAGTGTTGTACACTACTGTGCAGTAGTGTACAAGCTAGTGTTGTACCCTAATGTGCAGTAGTGTACAAGCTAGTGTTGTACACTACTGTGCAGTAGTGTTCAAGCTAGTGTTGTACACTACTGTGCAGTAGTGTACAAGCTAGTGTTGTACACTACTGTGCAGTAGTGTACAAGCTAGTGTTGTACACTACTGTGCAGTAGTGTACAAGCTAGTGTTGTACCCTACTGTGCAGTAGTGTACAAGCTAGTGTTGTACACTACTGTGCAGTAGTGTACAAGCTAGTGTTGTACACTACTGTGCAGTAGTGTACAAGCTAGTGTTGTACACTACTGTGCAGTAGTGTACAAGCTAGTGTTGTACACTACTGTGCAGTAGTGTACAAGCTAGTGTTGTACACTACTGTGCAGTAGTGTACAAGCTAGTGTTGTATACTACTGTGCAGTAGTGTACACAGCTAGTGTATGTACACTACTGTGCAGTAGTGTACAAGCTAGTGTTGTACACTACTGTGCAGTAGTGTACAAGTTAGTGTTGTACACTACTGTGCAGTAGTGTACAAGCTAGTGTTGTACACTACTGTGCAGTAGTGTACAAGCTAGTGTTGTACCCTACTGTGCAGTAGTGTACAAGCTAGTGTTGTACCCTACTGTGCAGTAGTGTACAAGCTAGTGTTGTCACTACGTGCATAGTGTACAAGCAGTGTTGTACTACTGTGCAGTAGTGTAAACTAGTTGTACACTACTGTGCAGTAGTGTACAAGCTAGTGTTGTACATAGTTGATAATGTACACAAGTCTGGTGGCCTTCACCATGTGTGAGGTATTGATGAAACCATCACGTATAGTGTATAACCTGTGTATATCCTGTTATACACAGTGTATATCCTGTTATACACAGTATATCCTGTGTATATCCTGGTATACACAGTGTATAACCTGTGTATATCCTGTTATACACAGTATATCCTGTGTATATCCTGTTATACACAGTGTATAACCTGTGTATATCCTGTTATACACAGTGTATATCCTGTTATACACAGTGTATAACCTGTGTATATCCTGTTATACACAGTATATCCTGTGTATATCCTGTTATACACAGTGTATAACCTGTGTATATCCTGTTATACACAGTGTATATCCTGTTATACACAGTGTATAACCTGTGTATATCCTGTTATACACAGTGTATAACCTGTGTATATCCTGTTATACACAGTGTATATCCTGTTATACACAGTGTATAACCTGTGTATATCCTGTTATACACAGTGTATAACCTGTGTATATCCTGTTATACAGTGTATAACCTGTGTTATACACTACTACCACAACCACCACCACCACAACTACCACCACTATTACCACCACCACTACCACCACTACTACCACCACCACTACCACCACCACTACCACCACCACTACCACCACTACTACCACCACTACTACTACCACCACCACTACTACCACCACCACTACCATCACTACTACCACCACTACTACCACCACCACCACTACTATTACCACCACCACTACTACTAACACCACTACTACCACCACCACTACCACCACCACTACCACCACTACTACCACCACTACTACTACCACCACCACTACTACCACCACCACTACCATCACTACTACCACCACTACTACCACCACAACTACCACACTATTACCACCACCACTACCACTACTACTATCACCACCACAACTACCACCACAATTATCACCACTATTACCACCACCACTACTACAATCATTACCACACCACTACTATCATTACCACCACTACTACCAGCATTGTTTGGGTTAGCGACAAATATTATCGGTCAGTACTAACAAAGTTGTGAGTGTGACACTGACCTCCCCACCACCACTGTTCTCTTGACTGTCTGACAGCCTTACTAGCTGTCTGACAGCCTTACTAGCTGTCTGACAGCCTTACTAGCTGTCTGACAGTCTTTCTAGCTGTCTGATAGTCTTACTAGCTGTCTGACAGCCTTACTAGCTGTCTGACAGCCTTACTAGCTGTCTGACAGCCTTACTAGCTGTCTAACAGTCTTTCTAGCTGTCTGACAGCCTTACTAGCTGTCTGACAGCCTTACTAGCTGTCTGACAGCCTTACTAGCTGTCTGACAGCCTTACTAGCTGTCTGACAGCCTTTGTGTCTGACAGCCTTACTAGCTGTCTGACAGCCTTACTAGCTGTCTGACAGCCTTACTAGCTGTCTGACAGTTTCTGCTGTCTGCAGCTTTAGCTGTCTGACAGTCTTACTAGCTGTCTGACAGTCTTACTAGCTGTCTGACAGTCTTACTAGCTGTCTGACAGTCTTACTAGCTGTCTGACAGTCTTACTAGCTGTCTGACAGTCTTACTAGCTGTCTGACAGTCTTACTAGCTGTCTGACAGTCTTACTAGCTGTCTGACAGTCTTACTACTGTCTGACAGTCTTACTAGCTGTCTGACAGCCTTACTAGCTGTCTGACAGCCTTACTAGCTGTCTGACAGTCTTACTAGCTGTCTGACAGCCTTACTAGCTGTCTGACAGCCTTACTAGCTGTCTGACAGCTTACTAGCTGTCTGACAGTCTTACTAGCTGTCTGACAGTCTTACTAGCTGTCTGACAGTCTTACTAGCTGTCTGACAGTCTTACTAGCTGTCTGACAGTCTTACTAGCTGTCTGACAGTCTTACTAGCTGTCTGACAGTCTTACTAGCTGTCTGACAGTCTTACTAGCTGTCTGACAGTCTTACTAGCTGTCTGACAGTCTTACTAGCTGTCTGACAGTCTTACTAGCTGTCTGACAGTCTTACTAGCTGTCTGACAGTCTTACTACTGTCTGACAGTCTTACTAGCTGTCTGACAGTCTTACTCACTGTCTGACAGTCACTAAGCTGTCTGACAGTCTTACTACTGTCTCACAGTCTACTAGCTGTCTGACAGTCATTACTCACAGTACCTGTACGTCCACAGTCTCCACATGTATCTCCACAGTCACCACTGTAACTCCACAGTCTCACTGTAACTCCACAGTCACCACTGTAACTCCACAGTCATCACTGTAACTCCACAGTCACCACTGTAACTCCACAGTCACCACTGTAACTCCACAGTCACCACTGTAACTCCACAGTCATCACTGTAACTCCACAGTTACCACTGTAACTCCACAGTCACCACTGTAACTCCACAGTCACCACTGTAACTCCACAGTCACACTGTAACTCCACAGTCACCACTGTAACTCCACAGTCACCACTGTAACTCCACAGTCACCACTGTAACTCCACAGTCACCACTGTAACTCCACAGTCACCACTGTAACCCTCACCACAGTCACCACTGTAACTCCACAGTCACCACTGTAACTCACAGTCATCCTGTAACTCCACAGTCACCACTGTAACTCCACAGTCACCACTGTAACTCCACAGTCACCACTGTAACTCCACAGTCACACTGTAACTCCAAAATAGTCACACTGTAACTCCACAGTCACACTGTAACTCCACAGTCACAAATCCCCGTCCACTGTAACTCCACAGTCACACTGTAACTCCACAGTCACACTGTAACTCCACAGTCACACTGTAACTCCACAGTCACACTGTAACTCCACAGTCACCACTGTAACTCCAGCACACTGTAACTCCACAGTCACCACTGTAACCAGTCACACTGTATCCACAGTCACACTGTAACTCCACAGTCACACTGTAACTCCACAGTCACCACTGTAACTCCACAGTCACACTGTAACTCCACAGTCACCTCTTTTACTCCACGCTGGGCAGAGGAATTAAGGGGGAGAGCTGTTGGAAGCAGGGATAGCAGTAAAGAAGGGTGGAGAAGGGGGAGAGCTGTTGGGAGCAGGGATAGCAGTAAAGAAGGGTGGCGAAGGGGGAGAGCTGTTGGAAGCAGGGATAGCAGTAAAGAAGGGTGGCGAAGGGGGAGAGCTGTTGGAAGCAGGGATAGCAGTAAAGAAGGGTGGCGAAGGGGGAGAGCTGTTGGAAGCAGGGATAGCAGTAAAGAAGGGTGGAGAAGGGGGAGAGCTGTTGGAAGCAGGGATAGCAGTAAAGAAGGGTGGCGAAGGGGATACGTCCCATGCAGAGGCACGACCTTGCCACCAAGAATTACAGGAAAATACAAGGGAGACAATGGCCATGTACAAGCGGGACCCAGTGACAGAGGGAAAGGCAATGGGAGGAGGAGAGGGAGAAGTCAGTGTTCATTCATGGGCTTCAGGAGAGCGAGGGGAAAACACACAATGCAAGACGGCAGGAAGAAAAGCAGGAGATTGAAAACATCATCAAAGTAATAGGCGAGGAGGACATGACTGAGAAAGTAAATTTTCAGAGAATAGCGGGGTACTTGCAGGGGAGAACTCGGCCGGTCAAGCTGATATTCTAGACAGAAACGGTGCGAAACAGGATCCTGCAAGAGAAACCAATATATTTATTTTTTATTTGGACATGATACAAAGAATTACATTTGGTTATTGAGATTACATGAGGTGTACATGCCAAAAGCCCCTAGTATGCAGGGCATTTTGGGCAGACTGAAAATTAACTTAAAACTAAATTGTAAGAATTTTTGTAGATAGTATACAATGAGTAAAGGTGAGTATTTAAGCTATGAAATTTGAACATAGTTTTGTACTTTTGTCTTTATTATAAAATTAATTAAATCAGATTAAACAAATTAAAGCAATAATAATAATATAATAATAAAAAGTTATGGTTGATAATTTATAAAATAAGTAAAGTTGCATATCTAAGTTATAAAGTTTGAATATAAGTTGAACATATCAATTAATTGTAGCAATTTATTGCAGCAATGCAACTAATTGAGTGAGATAACAATTTAAAACAATTAATTGCATTGCAGTTAGTTTACGTGGTCATTATAATGTAAGTGTTGTGGGAATAATTAGCTAAGTATGTATTATTCACAACAGGTTTTACATTCATTCATTCGTTCATTCATACATTACATTGAATTGATTAGTCAGGTTTTACGTTAAGTGATTATTCTACTTTGCTGGGAATGGTTGATATGGAGCAATTAGCTTTGGGTGAGAAGGTGGTTTTTTAGCATCGTTTTGAATTGGGGTACAGGTAGGGTTTCTTTGGCAATGACAGGTAATGAATTCCAAATTTTCGTGCCTTTTATGTGCATTGAGTTTTTACATAGTGTTAGGTGGACATGGGGAACATCGAGGAGTGATCTGTCTAGTGTTATGGTCATGTGTCCAAGGCTGAAGGAATCGTCAACATACAAGAGGATGTTCCTAGACTGAGACAGAACAAAAACAGAATGACAGCAGCTGAGGGAGAGGACACAGAAGTGAAAGGAGCTAGGAAAAGAGACAAGGGCAAATTCAGCAGAGGACAACCAGAGCAGTGCAGAGCAACAAGCACAAGCACACACAGAACCACCCCCAGAACCCCACAACCAAACACACTATCCCAACACAATCCACACTTACAGCCCCCACCCCACACTATACTGTAAAATACCACAGCACACTGACAGGTCCCCCACCCTCACAGACCCCCAGAACACAGTGTTGGAGAGGAAACTGAAGGTATGGTACACCAATGCTGACGGAATAACGAATAAGTGGAAGGAATAGCACAAAGGAGTCAGAGAGGCATCACCGGACTTCATAGCTCTCACAGAAACCAAGCTCACAATAATGATAACAGATGCCATCTTTCCAACAGGATATCAGATCCTGAGGAAAGACAGAGGGAACAGGGGGGTGGAGGAGTGGCACTGCTCATCAAAAACCGATGGAATTTTGATGAGCTGGAGAGAGGAGACAGAGGAGAAGAGACTACATAATAGGAACACTTCAGTCTGGAGGTCCCAAGATGGTAATTGCAGTGATGTATAACCCTCCACAGAACAGCAGTAGGCCAAGGCAAGAGTATGATGAGAGCAATAGAGCGATGGGTGACACACTGGCTGAAGTGGCCAGAAGGGCTCATGTGAGCAGGGCAAAGCTGCTGATTGTGGGTGACTTCAATTACAAGGAAATCGACTGGGAGAACCTGGAGCCACATGGCGGCCCAGAAACGTGGAGGGCTAAGATGATGGAGGTGGTACTGGAAAACCTCATGTAACAACACGTAAGGGACACTACCAGAGAGATAGGAGAGGATGAACCAGCAAGACTGGACCTAATATTCATCTTGAGTAGTGCAGATATTAAGGACATCACATATGAAAGACCCCTCGGGGCCAGTGATCACGTGGTTCTGAGCTTCGACAGCCAGCACGGTTTCAGAGACGGGAAATCCTGTGTCACAAACCTACTGGAGTTCTATGACAGGGTGACAGCAGTATGACAAGAGAGAGAGGGGTGGGTAGATTGCATTTTCTTTGACTGTAAGAAGGCGTTTGACACAGTTCCACACAAGAGATTAGTGAATAAGCTGGAGGACCAGGCAGGAATAACAGGGAAGGCACTCCAATGGATCAGGGAATGCCTGTCAGGAAGACAACAACGAGTTATGGTACGTGGCTAGGTGTCAAAGTGGGTGCCTGTGACGAGCGGAGTGCCACGGGGGTCAGTCCTAGGACCGGTTCTGTATTTGTGAACGACATGACGGAAGGAATAGATTCTGAAGTGTCGCTGTTTGCAGATGATGTGAAGTTAATGAGAAGAATATATTCGGACGAGGACCAGGCAGAACTACAAAGGGATCTGGACAGGCTGCAGTCCTGGTCCAGAAACTGACTCCTGGAGTTCAACCCCACCAAGTGCAAAGTCATGAAGTTTGGGGAAGGGCAAATAAGACCGCAGACGGAGTACAGTATAGAGGGGCCAGA
The DNA here is from genome assembly GCA_009830355.1 of Cherax destructor. Classification (NCBI taxonomy): domain Eukaryota; kingdom Metazoa; phylum Arthropoda; class Malacostraca; order Decapoda; family Parastacidae; genus Cherax; species Cherax destructor. The sequence continues at coordinate 14,235 of WNWK01015183.1, forward strand.
GACTACAAACCTCACTCAAGCAAAAGGATCTTGGGGTGAGTATAACACCGGGAACATCTGAGATGCACATAAAACAAATAACTGCTGCAGCATACGGGCGCCTGGCAAATCTATAAACAGCATTCCGACATCTAAATAAGAAATCGTTCAGGACCCTGTACACTGTGTACGTCAGGTCCGTACTGGAGTATGCAGCACCAGTTTGGAACCCACACCTAGCCAAGCACATAAGGAAACTAGAGAAAGTGCAAAGGTTTGCAACGAGACTAGTCCCAGAGCTAAGGGGTATGTCGTACGAGGAGACCTTAAGGGAGATCGACCTGACGACACTGGAGGACAGGAGAGATAGGGGAAATATGATAACGACATATAAAATACTGAGGGGAATCGACAAGGTTGACAGGGACAGGATGTTCCAGAGATGGGACACAGCAACAAGGGGACACAGTTGGAAGTTGAAGACTCAGATGAATCACAGGGATGTTAGGAAGTATTTCTTCAGTCACAGAGTTGTCAGGAAGTGAAATAATCTGCGAAGTGATGTAGTGGAGGCAGGATCCATACATAGCTTTAAGAAGAGGTATGATAAAGCTCATGGAGCAGGAAGAATGACCTAGCAGCGAACAGTGAAGAGGCGGGGCCAGGAGCTATGAATCGACCCCTGCAACCACAATTAGGTGAGTACAGTCACCACTGTTACTCCACAGTCACCACTGTTACTCCACAGTCACCACTGTTACTCCACAGTCACCACTGTAGGTACCTGGGTGTTAGTGGACTCGTGTGAGTCACATCCTGGGTGTTAGTGGACTGGTGTGGGTCACATCCTGGGTGTTAGTGGACTGGTGTGGGTCGCATCCTGGGTGTTAGTGGACTGGTGTGGGTCACATCCTGGGTGTTAGTGGACTGGTGTGGGTCACATCCTGGGTGTTAGTGGACTGGTGTGGGTCACATCCTGGGTGTTAGTGGACTGGTGTGGGTCACATCCTGGGTGTTAGTGGACTGGTGTGGGTCGCATCCTGGGTGTTAGTGGACTGGTGTGGGTTGCATCCTGGGTGTTAGTGGACTGGTGTGGGTCGCATCCTGGGACAAAATTGACCTAATTTGCGGGAAACGCTGACCACAACAAGTAGTAGTGTGTGACTAATGTCAGCTATGGTCTGTATACCTTGTACATGTACTGGTAGAAATTAAGATATTATTATTATAATACTGTTGTATGATGACCCACAGCTGGAGCTTTTGGTCATGTGACCGAGGCCTTCCACTGGCTTGCACCCTGACCAGTGATTGACACTGGTCAACCTCCACCACTTAACATTGTTACCTTATACAACCTTGTTCACACTCTCCTTTCAGCCCTACCAGTGCTTCAGTCCTCACTACCTCCGCTTGTAGACTTGACTAGTCCGTAGATAACTACTGTTACCAGTAGATAGTAGTTGTTTTTGCAAAGCACGAGTTAGTGGAATATTTGAGGGGGGACTGAGGTGTTACTCTCTCAGCTGACCCAACTTCGTGCTTGTTTACATGTAAATTGTTCTCTGCTCATAGCCATCCCATGTCAGGCTAGATCTTAGTGCAGCCTTTACTCGATGTGTACCACACACGTGTACCACACACGTGTACCACACACGTGTACCACACACGTGTACCACACACGTGTACCACACACGTGTACCACACACGTGTACCACACACGTGTACCACACACGTGTACCACACACGTGTACCACACACGTGTACCACACACGTGTACCACACACGTGTACCACGCACGTGTACCACACACGTGTACCACACACGTGTACCACGCACGTGTACCACACACGTGTACCACACGTGTACACACACGTGTACCACCACGTACCACACACGTGTACCACACACGTGTACCACACACGTGTCCACACGTGTACCACCACGTGTACCACCACGTGTACCACACCGTGTACCACACACGTTACCACACACGTGTACCACGCACGTGTACCACACACGTCACCGTACCACACACGTGTACCACACACGTGTACCACGACACGTGTACCACACACGTGTACCACACGTGTACCACACGTGTACCACACACGTGTACCACACACGTGTACCACACACGTGTACCACACACGTGTACCACACACGTGTACCACACACGTGTACCACACACGTGTACCACACACGTGTACCACACACGTGTACCACACACGTGTACCACACACTTGACTGTACGCTGTACACGTGTACCTCACACAGTACTACACACGTACTTTCCACACTGTGTCACCCAGTGTACTACACTCTAGATCTTTTCTCCACTGCCCTAAGTTTACCTATCTTTCTCCTGCCCCTGAGTGTTACCTATCTTTCTCCTGCCCCTGAGTGTTACCTATCTTTCTCCTGCCCCTGAGTGTTACCTATCTTTCTCCTGCCCCTGAGTGTTACCTATCTTTCTCCTGCCCCTGAGTGTTACCTATCTTTCTCCTGCCCCTGAGTGTTACCTATCTTTCTCCTGCCCCTGAGTGTTACCTATCTTTCTCCTGCCCCTGAGTGTTACCTATCTTTCTCCTGCCCCTGAGTGTTACCTATCTTTCTCCTGCCCCCGAGTGTTACCTATCTTTCTCCTGCCCCCGAGTGTTACCTATCTTTCTCCTGCCCCCGAGTGTTACCTATCTTTCTCCTGCCCCTGAGTGTTACCTATCTTTCTCCTGCCCCCGAGTGTTACCTATCTTTCTCCTGCCCCTGAGTGTTACCTATCTTTCTCCTGCCCCTGAGTGTTACCTATCTTTCTCCTGCCCCTGAGTGTTACCTATCTTTCTCCTGCCCCTGAGTGTTACCTATCTTTCTCCTGCCCCTGAGTGTCCTATCTTTCTCCTCCGAGTGTTACTATCTTTCCCTGCCCTGAGTGTTACCTATCTTCTCCTGCCCTGAGTGTTACCTATCTTTCTCCTGCCCTGTGTCCTATCTTCTCCTGCCTGAGTGTTACCTATCTTTCTCCTGCCGAGTGTTACCTATCTTTCTCCTGCCCCTAGTGTTACCTATCTTTCCTGCCCGAGTGTTACCTATCTTTCTCCTGCCCGAGTGTTCCTATCTTTCCGCCCCTGAGTGTTACCTATCTTTCCCTGCCCGAGTGTTCCTATCTTCTCCTGCCCCGAGTGTTACCATCTTTCTCCTGCCCTGAGTGTTACCTATCTTTCTCCCCAGTGTTACCTATCTTCTCCTGCCCCGAGTGTTACCTATCTTTCCTGCCCGAGTGTTACCTATCTTTCTCCTGCCAGTGTTACCTATCTTCTCCTGCCCTGAGTGTTACCTATCTTTCTCCTCCCGAGTGTTACCTATCTTTCTCCTGCCCCGAGTTACCTATCTTTCTCCTGCCCGATTTCCCTTTCCTCCCCTGAGTGTTACCATCTTTCTCCTGCCCCGAGTGTTACCTATCTTTCTCCTGCCCCAGTGTTCCATCTTTCCTGCCCTGAGTGTTACCTATCTTTCTCCTGCCGAGTGTTACCTATCTTCTCCTCTGTCCTTTTTTCCTTGAGTGTTACCTATCTTTTCCTGCCCTGAGTGTTCTATCTTCTCCTGCCCCGAGTGTTACCTATCTTTCTCCTGCCCTGAGTGTTACCTATCTTTCTCCTGCCCCGAGTGTACCATTTCTCCTAGTGTCCTTCTCCTGCCCTGAGTGTCCTATCTTCTCTGCCAGTGTACCTATCTTTCTCTGCCCTGAGTGTTACCTATCTTTCTCCTGCCGGTGTTACCTATCTTTCTCCTGCTGATGTTACTCTTTCTCTCCCTGAGGTTACTTCTTTTTGTTCTGAGTGTTACATCTTTCCTGCCAGTGATATTCTCCTGCCTGTGTACCTATTCCTCTGAGTACTATCTTCTGCCCTGAGTGTTACTATCTTTCCTCCCCGAGTGTTACCTATCTTCTCCTGCCCTGTGACCTATCTTTCCCTGCCTGTGACCTATCTTCTCCTGCCTGAGTGTTACCTATCTTTCCTCTGAGGTACTTGCCCGTGCTATCTTCTCCTGCCCTGAGTGTACCTATCTTCCTGCGGTGTTCCTATCTTTTCTGCCCCTGAGTGTTACCTATCTTCCTCCCTGAGTGTTACTATCTTCTCCTGCCCCTGGTGTCCTATCTTTCTCTGCCCCTGAGTGTTACCATCTTTCTCCTGCCCCTGAGGTACCTATCTTTTCCTGTCCCTGAGTGTACCTATCTTTCTCCTGCCTGAGTGCTACTCTGATCTTCTCTTCCTGAGTGTTACCTATCTTTCTCCTGCCCCCGAGTGTTACCTATCTTTCTCCTGCCCCTGAGTGTTACCTATCTTCTCCTGCCCCGAGTGTTACCTATCTTCTCCTGCCCCTGAGTGTTACCTATCTTCTCCTGCCCCTGAGTGTTACCATCTTTCTCCTGCCCCTGAGTGTTACCTATCTTTCTCCTGCCCCTCGAGTGTTACCTATCTTTCTCCTGCCCTCCGAGTGTTACCTATCTTTCTCCTGCCCCGAGTGTTACCTATCTTTCTCCTGCCCCTGAGTGTTACCTATCTTTCTCCTGCCCGAGTGTTACCTATCTTCTCCTGCCCCGAGTGTTACCTATCTTTCTCCTGCCCCTGAGTGTTACCTATCTTTCTCCTGCCCCTGAGTGTTACCTATCTTTCTCCTGCCCTAGAGTGTTACCTATCTTCTCCTGCCCGAGTGTTACCTATCTTCTCCTGCCCCTGAGTGTTACCTATCTTTCTCCTGCCCCTGAGTGTACTCTATCTTTCTCCTGTCCCTGAGTGTTACCTATCTTTCTCCTGCCCCGAGTGTTACCTATCTTTCTCCTGCCCCTGAGTGTTACCTATCTTTCTCCTGCCCCTGAGTGTTACCTATCTTTCTCCTGCCCTGAGTGTTACCTATCTTCTCTGCCAGTGTACTCATCTTCCCTGGAGTGTTCCTATCTTTCCTGCCCCTGAGTGTTACCTATCTTTCTCCTGCCCCGAGTGTTACCTATCTTTCTCCTGCCCCTGAGTGTTACCTATCTTTCTCCTGCCCGAGTGTTACCTATCTTCTCCTCCCTGAGGTCACCTATCTTTCCTGCCTGAGTGTTACTCTATCTTTCTCCTGCCCTTGAGTGTTACTATCTTCTCCTGCCCCGAGTGTACTCTATCTTTCTCCTCCTCTGAGTGTTACTCATTTCTTCCTGTCCCTCGAGTGTACCTATCTTTCCTCCTGGAGTGTACTACTGCTTATTCTCTCCTGCCCCTGAGTGTTACCTATCTTTCTCCTGCTCCCTGAGTGTTACCTATCTTCTCCTGCCTGAGGTCTACTCTATCTTCTCCTCTGGGGTACTGTCTTCTCCCTGAGTGTACCATCTTTCTCCTGCCCCCGAGTGTTACTCTATCTTTCTCCTGCCCTGAGTGTACCTATCTTTCTCCTGCCCCCGAGTGTTACCTATCTTTCTCCTGCCCCTGAGTGTTACCTATCTTTCTCCTGCCCCCGAGTGTTACCTATCTTTCTCCTGCCCTCGAGTGTTACCTATCTTTCTCCTGCCCCCGAGTGTTACCTATCTTTCTCCTGCCCCCGAGTGTTACCTACCTCCTCTTCCTCCTCTTCTATTATTAAGTGATTTTAATGGTCATCAGTTCCTCTGGAGGGTCACTGTGACTCGTGATCAGTTCCTCTGGGGGTCACTGTGACTCGTGATCAGTTCCTCTGGGGGGTCACTGTGACTCGTGGTGATCAGTTCCTCTGGGAGGTCACTGTGACTCGTGATCAGTTCCTCTGGGGGGTCACTGTGACTCGTGATCAGTTCCTCTGGGGGTTACTGTGACTCGTGATCAGTTCCTCTGGGGGGTCACTGTGACTCGTGATCAGTTCCTCTGGAGGGTCACTGTGACTCGTGATCAGTTCCTCTGGGGGTCACTGTGACTCGTGATCAGTTCCTCTGGGGGGTCACTGTGACTCGTGGTGATCAGTTCCTCTGGGGGGTCACTGTGACTCGTGATCAGTTCCTCTGGGGTGTCACTGTGACTCGTGATCAGTTCCTCTGGGGGGTCACTGTGACTCGTGATCAGTTCCTCTGGAGGGTCACTGTGACTCGTGATCACTTCCTCTGGGGTGTCACTGTGACTCGTGATCACTTCCTCTGGGATGTCACTGTGACTCGTGGTGATCAGTTCCTCTGGGGGGGGTCACTGTGACTCGTGATCACTTCCTCTGGGGGTCACTGTGACTCGTGGTGATCAGTTCCTCTGGGGTGTCACTGTGACTCGTGATCACTTCCTCTGGGGGGTCACTGTGACTCGTGATCAGTTCCTCTGGGGGGTCACTGTGACTCGTGGTGATCAGTTCCTCTGTGGGGTCACTGTGACTCGTGGTGATAAGTTCCTCTGGGAGGGTCACTGTGACTCGTGATCTGTTCCTCTGGGGGTCACTGTGACTCGTGGTGATCAGTTCCTCTAGGGGTGTCACTGTGATTCGTGGTGATCAGTTCTTCTGGGGAGGTCACTGTGACTAGTGATCAGTTCCTCTGGAGGGTCACTGTGACTCGTGGTGATCAGTTCCTCTGGGGGTCACTGTGACTCGTAGTGATCAGTTCCTCTAGGGGGTCACTGTGACTCGTGATCACTTCCTCTGGGGGGTCACTGTGACTCGTGGTGATTAGTTCCTCTGGGGGGTCACTGTGACTCGTGGTGATAAGTTCCTCTGGGAGGGTCACTGTGACTCGTGATCAGTTCCTCTGGGGGTCACTGTGACTCGTGATCAGTTCCTCTGGGAGGGTCACCGTGACTCGTGGTGATCAGTTCCTCTGGGGGTCACTGTGACTCGTGGTGATCAGTTCCTCTGGGGAGGTCACTGTGACTCGTGGTGATCAGTTCCTCTGGGGGGTCACTGTGACTCGTGATCAGTTCCTCTGGGGGTCACTGTGACTCCTGGTGATCAGTTCCTCTGGGGGGGGGTCACTGTGACTAGTGATAAGTTCCTTTGGGGGGTCACTGTGACTAGTGATCAGTTCCTCTGGGGGTCACTGTGACTAGTGATCAGTTCTTCTGAGGGTCACTGTGACTCGTGGTGAGCAGTTCCTCTGGGGGGTCACTGTGACTCGTGGTGATCAGTTCCTCTGGGGGGTCACTGTGACACGTGGTGATCAGTTCCTCTGGGGGGTCACTGTGACTCGTGATCAGTTCCTCTGGGGGTCACTGGGACTCGTGATCAGTTCCTCTGGGGGTCACTGTGAATAGTGGTGATCAGTTCCTATGGTGGGTCACTGTGACTAGTGGTGATAAGTTCCTCTGGTAGGGTCACTGTGACTCGTGATCACTTCCTTTGGGGGTCACTGTGACTCGTGATCAGTTTCTCTGGGGGGGTCACTGTGACTAGTGATAAGTTCCTCTGGGAGGGTCACTGTGACTCGTGATCAGTTCCTCTGGGGGTCACTGTGACTCGTGGTGATCAGTTCCTCTGGGGTCTCTGGGGGTCACTGTGACTCGTGATCAGTTCCTCTGGGGGTCACTGTGACTCGTGATCAGTTCCTCTGGGGTCACTGTGACTCGTGATCACTTCTCTGGAGGGTCACTGTGACTCGTGATCAGTTCCTCTGGGGGTCACTGTGACTCGTGGTGATCAGTTCCTCTGGGGGTCACTGTGACTAGTGATCAGTTCCTCTGGGGTCACTTGACTCGTGATCAGTTCCTGGGGGTCACTGTGACTCGTGATCAGTTCGTCTGGGGTCACTGTGACTCGTGATCAGTTCCCCTGGGGGTTACTGTGACTCGTGATCAGTTCCTCTGGGGGTCACTGTGACTCGTGATCAGTTCCCTGGGGGTCACTGTGACTCGTGATCAGTTCCTCTGGGGGGTCACTGTGACTCGTGATCAGTTCCTCTGGGGTCACTGTGACTCGTGATCAGTTCCTCTGGGGGTCACTGTGACTCGTGATCAGTTCCCTGGGGGTCACTGTGACTCGTGATCAGTTCCCTGTGGAGTCACTGTGACTCGTGATCAGTTCCCTAGGGGTCACTGGACTAGTGATCAGTTCCTGGGGTCACTGTGACTCGTGATCAGTTCCTGGGGGTCACTGTGACTCGTGGTGATCAGTTCCTCTGGGGGGTCACTGTGACTAGTGATAAGTTCCTCTGGGGGGTCACTGTGACTAGTGATCAGTTCCTCTGGGGGGGTCACTGTGACTAGTGATCAGTTCTCCTGAGGGTCACTATGACTCGTGGTGAGCAGTTCCTCTGGGGGGTCACTGTGACTCGTGGTGATCAGTTCCTCTGGGGGTCACTGTGACACGTGGTGATCAGTTCCTCTGGGGGGTCACTGTGACTCGTGATCAGTTCCTCTGGGGGGGTCACTGTGACTCGTGATCAGTTCCTCTGGGGGGGTCACTGTGACTAGTGGTGATCAGTTCCTATGGTGGGTCACTGTGACTAGTGGTGATAAGTTCCTCTGGTAGGGTCACTGTGACTCGTGATCACTTCCTTTGGGGGGTCACTGTGACTCGTGATCAGTTCCTCTGGGGGGTCACTGTGACTAGTGATAAGTTCCTCTGGGAGGGTCACTGTGACTCGTGATCAGTTCCTCTGGGGGGTCACTGTGACTCGTGGTGATCAGTTCCTCTGGGGGGTCACTGTGACTCGTGATCAGTTCCTCTGGGGGGTCACTGTGACTCGTGATCAGTTCCTCTGGGGGGTCACTGTGACTCGTGATCAGTTCCTCTGGGGGGTCACTGTGACTCGTGATCAGTTCCCTTGGGGGTTACTGTGACTCGTGATCAGTTCCTCTGGGGGGTCACTGTGACTCGTGATCAGTTCCCCTGGGGGTCACTGTGACTCGTGATCAGTTCCTCTGGAGGGTCACTGTGACTCGTGATCAGTTCCTCTGGGGGGTCACTGTGACTCGTGATCAGTTTCCCTGGGGGGTCACTGTGACTCGTGATCAGTTCCCCTGTGGAGTCACTGTGACTCGTGATCAGTTCCCCTAGGGGGTCACTGTGACTAGTGATCAGTTCCCCTGGGGGGTCACTGTGACTCGTGATCAGTTCCCCTGTGGAGTCACTGTGACTCGTGATCAGTTCCCCTGGGGGGTCACTGTGATTCGTGATCAGTTCCCCTGGGGGGTCACTGTGACTCGTGATCAGTTCCCCTGTGGGGTCACTGTGATTCGTGATCAGTTCCCCTGGGGGTACGTAAATTGAGAGGCAGGTATTCTCCAGACCTGGCTGGCTCCCGTTCTTAATTAAGTTTGCCGGTGTCATCATTGCAAGACCTCTTGAAGTTGCCACAGAAATTGGAAATCATCTTGTGTGTATGTCTCAGGGGCTACATCTATGCCCCTGGGTTATTTCTTCCCAGTCTGCCAGAGTTACTGCTTTCTAGCAGAGACAAGTCTAATACTGTGCCTCTAACACTTCTAGAACTAGAGTCAACACTTTCCACTGGCTGATCTCCAGCAGCTGGGACTGACGCCATTCATATTCGCATCATTCAATATTTACATTCGTCAGCCCTTGCTGCCATTGTTCTGCCTTTTCGTACACCAGGTACTTCAGCCCATAATGCCTCACCAGGTACTTCAGCCCATGCCTCACCAGGTACTTCAGCCCATAATGCCTCACCAGGTACTTCAGCCCATAATGCCTCACCAGGTACTTCAGCCCATGATGCCTCACCAGGTACTTCAGCCCATGATGCCTCCCCAGGTACTTCAGCCCATGATGCCTCCCAAGATCATTCCATTGATGATTAAGACACTTGCCAACAGCTGGGTAGCTTTATTGATGACACGTATCGCCTAGACAGCACTCTTCTACAGTAAAGATAGGCAAGTGTTGCAAGTGTCTTGCTCTTCTACAGTAAAGGTAGGCAAGTGTTGCAAGTGTCTTGCTCTTCTACAGTAAAGATAGGCAAGTGTTGCAAGTGTCTTGCTCTTCTACAGTAAAGATAGGCAAGTGTTGCACGTGTCTTGCTCTTCTACAGTAAAGATAGGCAAGTGTTGCACGTGTCTTGCTCTTCTACAGTAAAGATAGGCAAGTGTTGCAAGTGTCTTGCTCTTCTACAGTAAAGATAGGCAAGTGTTGCACGTGTCTTGCTCTTCTACAGTAAAGATAGGCAAGTGTTGCACGTGTCTTGCTCTTCTACAGTAAAGATAGGCAAGTGTTGCAAGTGTCTTGCTCTTCTACAGTAAAGGTAGGCAAGTGTTGCAAGTGCCTTGCTCTTCTACAGTAAAGGTAGGCAAGTGTTGCAAGTGTCTTGCTCTTATACAGTAAAGATAGGCAAGTGTTGCAAGTGTCTTGCTCTTCTACAGTAAAGATAGGCAAGTGTTGCACGTGTCTTGCTCTTCTACAGTAAAGATAGGCAAGTGTTGCACGTGTCTTGCTCTTCTACAGTAAAGATAGGCAAGTGTTGCACGTGTCTTGCTCTTCTACAGTAAAGATAGGCAAGTGTTGCACGTGTCTTGCTCTTCAACAGTAAAGATAGCCAAGTGTTGCACGTGTCTTGCTCTTCTACAGTAAAGATAGGCAAGTGTTGCACGTGTCTTGCTCTTCAACAGTAAAGATAGCCAAGTGTTGCACGTGTCTTGCTCTTCAACAGTAAAGATAGGCAAGTGTTGCACGTGTCTTGCTCTTCTACAGTAAAGATAGGCAAGTGTTGCAAGTGTCTTGCTCTTCTACAGTAAAGATAGGCAAGTGTTGCACGTGTCTTGCTCTTCAACAGTAAAGATAGCCAAGTGTTGCACGTGTCTTGCTCTTCAACAGTAAAGATAGCCAAGTGTTGCACGTGTCTTGCTCTTCAACAGTAAAGATAGGCAAGTGTTGCACGTGTCTTGCTCTTCAACAGTAAAGATAGCCAAGTGTTGCACGTGTCTTGCTCTTCAACAGTAAAGATAGGCAAGTGTTGCACGTGTCTTGCTCTTCAACAGTAAAGATAGCCAAGTGTTGCACTTGTCTTGCTCTTCAACAGTAAAGATAGGCAAGTGTTGCACGTGTCTTGCTCTTCTACAGTAAAGATAGGCAAGTGTTGCACGTGTCTTGCTCTTCAACAGTAAAGATAGGCAAGTGTTGCACGTGTCTTGCTCTTCAACAGTAAAGATAGGCAAGTGTTGCACGTGTCTTGCTCTTCTACAGTAAAGATAGCCAAGTGTTGCACGTGTCTTGCTCTTCAACAGTAAAGATAGCCAAGTGTTGCACGTGTCTTGCTCTTCAACAGTAAAGATAGGCAAGTGTTGCACGTGTCTTGCTCTTCAACAGTAAAGATAGCCAAGTGTTGCACTTGTCTTGCTCTTCAACAGTAAAGATAGGCAAGTGTTGCACGTGTCTTGCTCTTCAACAGTAAAGATAGCCAAGTGTTGCACTTGTCTTGCTCTTCAACAGTAAAGATAGGCAAGTGTTGCACGTGTCTTGCTCTTCTACAGTAAAGATAGGCAAGTGTTGCACGTGTCTTGCTCTTCAACAGTAAAGATAGCCAAGTGTTGCACGTGTCTTGCTCTTCAACAGTAAAGATAGGCAAGTGTTGCACGTGTCTTGCTCTTCAACAGTAAAGATAGGCAAGTGTTGCACGTGTCTTGCTCTTCAACAGTAAAGATAGCCAAGTGTTGCACGTGTCTTGCTCTTCAACAGTAAAGATAGGCAAGTGTTGCACTTGTCTTGCTCTTCAACAGTAAAGATAGGCAAGTGTTGCAAGTGTCTTGCTCTTTTACAGTAAATATAGGCCAGTGTTGCACGTGTCTTGCTCTTCTACAGTAAAGATAGGCAAGTGTTGCACTTGTCTTGCTCTTCAACAGTAAAGGTAGGCAAGTGTTGCAAGTGTCTTGCTCTTCTACAGTAAATATAGGCTAGTGTTGCACGTGTCTTGCTCTTCAACAGCAAAGATAGGCAAGTGTTGCAAGTGTCTTGCTCTTCTACAGTATAGATAGGCAAGTGTTGCACGTGTCTTGCTCTTCAACAGTAAAGATAGCAAAGTGTTGCACGTGTCTTGCTCTTCTACAGTAAAGATAGGCAAGTGTTGCACGTGTCTTGCTCTTCAAAAGTAAAGATAGGCAAGTGTTGCAAGTGTCTTGCTCTTCTACAGTAAAGATAGGCAAGTGTTGCAAGTGTCTTGCTCTTCAACAGTAAAGATAGGCAAGTGTTGCAAGTGTCTTGCTCTTCTACAGTAAAGATAGCCAAGTGTTGCACGTGTCTTGCTCTTCAAAAGTAAAGATAGCAAGTGTTCACGTGTCTTGCTCTTCACAGTAAAGATAGCAAAGTGTTGCACGTGTCTTGCTCTTCAACAGTAAAGATAGGCAAGTGTTGCACGTGTCTTGCTCTTCAACAGTAAAGATAGCCAGTGTTGCAAGTGTCTTGCTCTTCAACAGTAAAGATAGAAGTGTTGCACGTGTCTTGCTCTTCTACAGTAAAGATAGGCAAGGTTGCACGTGTCTTGCTCTTCAACAGTAAAGATAGCCAAGTGTTGCACGTGTCTTGCTCTTCTACAGTAAAGATAGCAGTGTTGCAAGTGTCTGCCTTTACAGTAAAGATAGGCAGTTGCACTGTCTTGCTCTTCAACAGTAAGATGCCAAGTGTTGCACTGTCTTGCACTCTACAGTAAAGATAGAAGTGTTGCACGTGTCTTGCTCTTCAACAGTAAAGATAGGCGGTTGCAAGTGTCTTGTCTTCAACAGTAAAGATAGGCAGTGTTGCAAGTGTCTGCTCTTCAACAGTAAAGATAGCATGTTGCACGTGTCTTGCTCTTCAACAGTAAAGATAGCCAAGTGTTGCACGTGTCTTGCTCTTCAACAGTAAGTAGCAGTGTTCATATGTCTTTGCTCTTCTACGTAAAGATAGCAAGTGTGCACGTCTCTTCTTCTACAGTAAAGATAGGCAATGTTGCACTGTCTTCACTCCAGTAAAGATAGTAATGTTGCAGTCTTGCTCTTCACATAAAGATAGCAATGTTGCACTGTCTTGCTCTTCAACAGTAAAGATAGCAATGTTGCAAGTGTCTGCTCTTAACAGTAAGATAGGCAAGTGTTGCACTATGCCTCTTCAACAGTAAAGATAGCCTCTGTTGCAAGTGTCTTGCTCTTCTACAGTAAAGATAGCAATGTTGCTAGCCCGTCTTGCTCTTTCAACAGTAAAGATAGCGCAGTGTCTGGTTCTTGCTCTTCAACAGTAAAGATAGGCAAGGTTGCAAGTGTCTGCATCTTCAACAGTAAAGATAGCAAGTGTTGCACGTGTCTTGCTCATCAACACCATAACATTGATCTTGCCAGAGCAGTTTGCAAGTTGCAACAACATCTACTAAGTAGACGTTTAGTGACAATAATCTCTCCACTATGTGGCTTTCGTAAGAGCCACTCCACTATTGACCCCTTACTCCACTTAGATACCAATGTTCATAATGCCTCTGCTAGTAACCACTGTTCATAATGCCTCTGCTAGTAACCACTGTTCATAATGCCTCTGCTAGTAGCCACTGTTCATAATGCCTCTGCTAGTAACCACTGTTCATAATGCCTCTGCTAGTAACCACTGTTCATAATGCCTCTGCTAGTAACCACTGTTCATAATGCCTCTGCTAGTAACCACTGTTCATAATGCCTCTGCTAGTAACCACTGTTCATAATGCCTCTGCTAGTAACCACTGTTCATAATGCCTCTGCTAGTAACCACTGTTCATAATGCCTCTGCTAGTAACCACTGTTCATAATGCCTCTGCTAGTAACCACTGTTCATAATGCCTCTGCTAGTAACCACTGTTCATAATGCCTCTGCTAGTAACCACTGTTCATAATGCCTCTGCTAGTAGCCACTGTTCATAATGCCTCTGCTAGTAACCACTGTTCATAATGCCTCTGCTAGTAACCACTGTTCATAATGCCTCTGCTAGTAGCCACTGTTCATAATGCCTCTGCTAGTAACCACTGTTCATAATGCCTCTGCTAGTAACCACTGTTCATAATGCCTCTGCTAGTAACCACTGTTCATAATGCCTCTGCTAGTAACCACTGTTCATAATGCCTCTGCTAGTAAGCCACTGTTCATAATGCCTCTGCTAGTACCACTGTTCATAATGCCTCTGCTAGTAACCACTGTTCATAATGCCTCTGCTAGTAACCACTGTTCATAATGCCTCTGCTAGTAACCACTGTTCATAATGCCTCTGCTAGTAACCACTGTTCATAATGCCTCTGCTAGTAACCACTGTTCATAATGCCTTTACTAGTAGCCACTGTTCATAATGCCTCTGCTAGTAGCCACTGTTCATAATGCCTCTGCTAGTAACCACTGTTCATAATGCCTCTGCTAGTAGCCACTGTTCATAATGCCTCTGCTAGTAACCACTGTTCATAATGCCTCTGCTAGTAACCACTGTTCATAATGCCTCTGCTAGTAACCACTGTTCATAATGCCTCTGCTAGTAACCACTGTTCATAATGCCTCTGCTAGTAACCACTGTTCATAATGCCTCTGCTAGTAACCACTGTTCATAATGCCTCTGCTAGTACCACTGTTCATAATGCCTCTGCTAGTAGCCACTGTTCATAATGCCTCTGCTAGTAGCCACTGTTCATAATGCCTCTGCTAGTAGCCACTGTTCATAATGCCTCTGCTAGTAACCACTGTTCATAATGCCTCTGCTAGTAACCACTGTTCATAATGCCTCTGCTAGTAACCACTGTTCATAATGCCTCTGCTAGTAGCCACTGTTCATAATGCCTCTGCTAGTAACCACTTGGCTCCCCAAGTCTTTCTTGTTCTTAAAAAGGCATATAACACTTCATAGAGATATACCATCTTGACCCAGATATACCATCTTGACCCAGATATACCATCTTGACCCAGATATACCATCTTGACCCAAGTTCATTCCATAGGCCTCTATCACTTGACCTTAAACCTTCTTATCTGAGAGACATATCCGTGTCCAGGTTGATAATCTTTCCCCTGACTATATCCAGGCTGACGGTGTCCCTCAGGGATGTGTCCTGAGCATCTTACCCCTGACTATCAAGGCTGACGGTGTCCTTCAGGGATGTGTCCTGAGCATCTTACCCCTGACTATCAAGGCTGACGGTGTCCTTCAGGGATGTGTCCTGAGCATCTTACCCCTGACTATATCCAGGCTGACGGTGTCCCTCAGGGATGTGTCCTGAGCATCTTACCCCTGACTATCAAGGCTGACGGTGTCCTTCAGGGATGTGTCCTGAGCATCTTACCCCTGACTATATCCAGGGTGACGGTGTCCCTCAGGGATGTGTCCTGAGCATCTTTCCCCTGACTGTATCCAGGGTGACGGTGTCCCTCAGGGATGTGTCCTGAGCATCTTTCCCCTGACTATATCCAGGGTGACGGTGTCCCTCAGGGATGTGTCCTGAGCATCTTTCCCCTGACTATATCCAGGGTGACGGTGTCCCTCAGGGATGTGTCCTGAGCATCTTTCCCCTGACTGTATCCAGGGTGACGGTGTCCCTCAGGGATGTCCTGAGCACCACACTGTTATAAATGATCTGGCATCTGTTCTTCCATCTAATATTTGGTGAACACTTTATGTTGATGACTTTGCTATAGGTTGCACAGGCGCTGACAGTCACCTACTGACAGCCTCCAGGATGCTATCAACACTGCTTCCCACTGGACCACTACTCGTGGCTTTAAATTTTCTGGTATTAAAACGCATCAGTAAATCAGTCGGTCAGCCTGGCTGAGGGACTGACCACCTCAAAAGTGTCTTCAAGGCTGATGTACTGATTACATCACCTTCTGCACTCGACTGAAGAAGCCTACTCTGTAGGCGAAAAGTTTCGGAATAAAGATACCTAAGTGTTGCACATGTGTGTGACTTACCACGTTCTCTTGTCCACTACCCCGCTGGATCAGCCGGGTTGTGCGTCCTATGTTGGTCTACGTGAGGCCAGCAGTAACAGCTTGGTTGATCAGGCCCTGATCCACCGGGAGGCCTGGTCATGGACCGGACCGCGGGGCCGTTGATCCCCGGAATACCCTCCAGGTATACCTGTATGGTTCACATATCCCTGAAGGTGATACCATCAGATTTCTCAGCCTCTTGTCTGATCACCGGCTGTAGTGGACGCCTCACGTTATACCTCATGACCTCCAGGAGGTCTGCTGGGTTCTGTTGGGTCCTGGGTCCTGTGAGTCATGTTGGGTCTTGCTGGGTCCTGTTGGGTCCTGCTGGGTGCTGTGGGGTCTTGCTGGGTCCTGTTGGGTCCCTGGTCATGCTAATGTTCAGGTCAACAAGAGGATGGACTCTGCTGCGAGATCAGCAGAGTCCATCTGCTGGTTGTCTTCAAGACCCCTGGTTCTCTTCAAGACCCTGGTTGTCTTCAAGACCCCTGGTTGTCTTCAAGACCCCTGGTTGTCTTCAAGACCGCTGGTTGTCTTCAAGACCCCCCTGATTGTCTTCAAGACCCCTGGTTGTCTTCAAGACCGCTGGTTGTCTTCAAGACCCCCTGGCTGTCTTCAAGACCGCTGGTTGTCTTCAAGACCGCTGGTTGTCTTCAAGACCCCCTGGCTGTCTTCAAGACCCCTGGTTGTCTTCAAGACCCCTGGTTGTCTTCAAGACCCCCTGGCTGTCTTCAAGACCCCTGGTTGTCTTCAAGACCCCTGGTTGTCTTCAAGACCCCCTGTCTTCAAGACCCCCTGGTTGTGTTGTGACCAGAAGTAACAACCAGGTATACACCATGTGTACTCCAGGTGTACCCCATGTATACCCCAGGTGTACCCCAGGTATACCCCAGGTGTACCCCAGGTATACCCCAGGTGTACCCCAGGTATACCCCAGGTGTACCCTAGATGTACTCCAGGTATACCTATCTACTCACCTACCTGGGTAGGGTTGAGTATTGACAATGTTACCATAGTGATGTGTAAACTTACTTGCTTTCCCACCCCCTTCCCCTCTACCACCCCCTCCCCCTCTACCACCCCCTCCCCATCTACCACCCCCTTTCCCTCTACCAACCCCTACCCCTCTACCACCCGTACCCCTCAACCACCACCTTTCCATCTACCACCCCCTTTCTCTCTACCACCCCTTCCCCTCTTCCACCCCGTTCCCCTCTAACACCCCATTCCCCTCTACCAACCCCTTCCCATCTACCACCCTCTTCCCTCAACCACCCTTCCCTCAACCACCCTCCCCTCTACCGCCCCTTCCACTCTGCCATCCCTTTCCCTCTACCACCCTCCCTCTCTACCACCCCTTCCCTCAACCACCCACTCCCCCTCTACTACCCCTCCCCTCTACCACCCCTCCCCTTTACCACCCTTCCCTCAACCACCCCTCCGTCTCTACCACCTCCCCCTCTTCCGCCCCTTCCCTCTACCACCTCCTTTCTACCCCCCCTCCACCTCTACCACCCCTTCCCTCTACCACCCCTCCCCAACTACAACCTCCTACCCCTCTACCACCCTTACCCCTCTACCACCTCCTTCCCTTCTACCCCTACACAACCTCCTCCCCCTCTACCACCACTACCCCTCTACCACCCCCTCCCATCTACCATCCCTCCCCTTCTACAACTACTACCTCTCTAATTTTAAATAATAATGATCATAATAATAATGGCCATACGAGTTTAGCGGACATGATAAGAATGTTGTAAGATATGGTAATGTTATCTTATCTTATTTCTTTAGAGGTAAGCAGGAAGCTGCACAGTGTTATCTTGATGGTGAGGTAGTGTTATGACAGTGTTATCTTGATGTTGAGGTAGTGTTATGACAGTGTTATCTTGATGTTGAGGTAGTGTTATGACAGTGTTATCTTGATGGTGAGGTAGTGTTATGACAGTGTTATCTTGATGTTGAGGTAGTGTTATGACAGTGTTATCTTGATGGTGAGGTAGTGTTATGACAGTGTTATCTTGATGTTGAGGTAGTGTTATGACAGTGTTATCTTGATGGTGAGGTAGTGTTATGACAGTGTTATCTTGATGTTGAGGTAGTGTTATGACAGTGTTATCTTGATGGTGAGGTAGTGTTATGACAGTGTTATCTTGATGTTGAGGTAGTGTTATGACAGTGTTATCTTGATGTTGAGGTAGTGTTATGACAGTGTTATCTTGATGTTGAGGTAGTGTTATGACAGTGTTATCTTGATGGTGAGGTAGTGTTATGACAGTGTTATCTTGATGGTGAGGTAGTGTTATGACAGTGTTATCTTGATGGTGAGGTAGTGTTATGACAGTGTTATCTTGATGGTGAGGTAGTGTTATGACAGTGTTATCTTGATGGTGAGGTAGTGTTATTACAGAGTTATCTTGATGGTGAGGTAGTGTTATGACAGTGTTATCTTTATGGTGAGGTAGTGTTATTACAGTGTTATCTTTATGGTGAGGTAGTGTTATGACAGTGTTATCTTTATGGTGAGGTAGTGTTATGACAGAGTTATCTTTATGGTGAGGTAGTGTTATTACAGTGTTATCTTTATGGTGAGGTAGTGTTATTACAGTGTTATCTTGATGGTGAGGTAGTGTTATTACAGAGTTATCTTGATGGTGAGGTAGTGTTATGACAGTGTTATCTTGATGGTGAGGTAGTGTTATTACAGAGTTATCTTTATGGTGAGGTAGTGTTATTACAGTGTTATCTTGATGGTGAGGTAGTGTTATGACAGTGTTATCTTGATGGTGAGGTAGTGTTATTACAGAGTTATCTTTATGGTGAGGTAGTGTTATTACAGTGTTATCTTGATGGTGAGGTAGTGTTATTACAGAGTTATCTTGATGGTGAGGTAGTGTTATGACAGTGTTATCTTGATGGTGAGGTAGTGTTATTACAGAGTTATCTTGATGGTGAGGTAGTGTTATTACAGTGTTATCTTGATGGTGAGGTAGTGTTATTACAGAGTTATCTTGATGGTGAGGTAGTGTTATTACAGAGTTATACTGATGGTGAGGTAGTGTTATTACAGAGTTATCTTGATGGTGAGGTAGTGTTATTACAGAGTTATCTTGATGGTGAGGTAGTGTTATTACAGAGTTATCTTGATGGTGAGGTAGTGTTATTACAGAGTTATCTTGATGTTGAGGTAGTGTTATGACAGTGTTATCTTTATGGTGAGGTAGTGTTATTACAGAGTTATCTTGATGGTGAGGTAGTGTTATTACAGAGTTATCTTGATGGTGAGGTAGTGTTATTACAGAGTTATCTTGATGGTGAGGTAGTGTTATTACAGAGTTATCTTGATGGTGAGGTAGTGTTATTACAGAGTTATCTTGATGGTGAGGTAGTGTTATGACAGTGTTATCTTGATGGTGAGGTAGTGTTATTATGACAGTGTTATATTGATGGTGAGGTAGTGTTATTACAGAGTTATCTTGATGGTGAGGTAGTGTTATTACAGAGTTATCTTTATGGTGAGGTAGTGTTATTACAGAGTTATCTTGATGGTGAGGTAGTGTTATTACAGAGTTATCTTGATGGTGAGGTAGTGTTATGACAGAGTTATCTTTATGGTGAGGTAGTGTTATTACAGAGTTATCTTGATGGTGAGGTAGTGTTATTACAGAGTTATCTTTATGGTGAGGTAGTGTTATTACAGAGTTATCTTGATGGTGAGGTAGTGTTATTACAGTGTTATCTTGATGGTGAGGTAGTGTTATTACAGAGTTATATTGATGGTGAGGTAGTGTTATTACAGAGTTATCTTGATGGTGAGGTAGTGTTATTACAGAGTTATCTTGATGGTGAGGTAGTGTTATTACAGAGTTATCTTGATGGTGAGTAGTGTTATTACAGGTTATCTTGATGGTGAGGTAGTGTTATTACAGAGTTATATTGATGGTGAGGTAGTGTTATTACAGGTTATCTTGATGGTGAGGTAGTGTTATTACAGAGTTATCTTGATGGTGAGGTAGTGTTATTACAGAGTTATCTTGATGGTGAGGTAGTGTTATTGACAGGTTATCTTGATGGTGAGTAGTGTTATTACAGAGTTATCTTGATGGTGAGGTAGTGTTATTACAGTGTTATCTTGATGGTGTGAGGTAGTGTTATTGACAGAGTTATCTTGATGGTGAGGTAGTGTTATTACAGAGTTATCTTGATGGTGAGGTAGTGTTATTGACAGTGTTATCTTGATGGTGAGGTAGTATAGTTATCTTGATGGTGAGGTAGTGTCATTACAGTGTTATCTTGATGGTGAGTAGTGTTATTACAGTGTTATCTTGATGGTGAGGTGTTATTACATGTATTGATGGTGAGGTAGTGTTATTACGAGTGTTATCTTGATGGTGAGGTAGTGTTATTACAGTGTTATCTTGATGGTGAGGTAGTGTTATTACAGTGTTATCTTGATGGTGAGGTAGTGTTATTACAGTGTTATCTTGATGGTGAGGTAGTGTTATTACAGTGTTATCTTGATGGTGAGGTAGTGTTATTATGACAGTGTTATCTTGATGGTGAGGTAGTGTTATTATGACAGTGTTATCTTGATGGTAAGGTAGTGTTATTATGACAATGTTATCTTGATGGTGAGGTAGTGTTATTATGACAATGTTATCTTGATGGTGAGGTAGTGTTATTATGACATTGTTATCTTGATGGTGAGGTAGTGTTATTATGAGTGTTATCTTGATGGTAGTGTTATTATGACAGTGTTATCTTGATGGTGAGGTAATGTTATGACAATGTTATCTTGATTGTGAGATAGTGTTATGACAATGTTATCTTGATTGTGAGATAGTGTTATTATGACAATGTTATCTTGATGGTATGGTAGTGTTATTATGACAGTGTTATCTTTATGGTAAGGTAGTGTTATTATGACAGTATTATCTTGATGGTGAGGTAGTGTTATTATGACAGTGTTATCTTGATGGTGAGGTAGTGTTATTATGACAGTGTTATCTTGATGGTAAGGAAGTGTTATTATGACAGTGTTATCTTGATGGTATGGTAGTGTTATTATGACAGAGGTATCAATATGACAGTTTTCTTAACACTATACAGGCTGCCCAAAGAACATTTATCCCGTATAAAGAAATTAGATCAAGTAGAAATGACCCAAAATGGATGAATAATAGGCTCAAATATCTTTTAGGGCAGAAGAAAGGAATTTATAGGCGCATAAAAAGAGGTGAGGGTCATCTTATAAATCAGTATACTGACATTAAGAGGGACGTTAAAAAGGGAATAAGAAAAGCTAAACGGGACTATGAAATTAAAGTTGCTAGGGATTCAAAAACTAACCCAAAAAGTTTTTTCCAGGTTTATAGAACAAAAGTTAGGATAAGATAGGTCCCTTAAAAATAACTTTGGGCATCTTACTGACAAGGAGAATGATATGTGCTCTATTTTTAATAATTATTTTCTCTCGGTTTTCACACAGGAAGACATTAATAATATCCCAGTAATTAATTTTTACAGAGGCCCAGAAGAAGATAAATTATGTAATATCACAGTCACTAGCGAAATGATTATGAAACAGCTGGACCGACTGAAACAAAATAAATCGCCGGGTCCTGATGAGCTTTTTGCAAGGGTTCTTAAGGAATGCAAAATGGAACTCTGTGAACCAATATCTAACATTTTTAATTTATCTCTTCAAACAGGTGTAGTGTCTGATATGTGGAAGATGGCTAATGTAATTCCTATTTTTAAAGCAGGGGACAAGTCACTACCGTCAAACTACCGCCCAATAAGCCTGACCTCAATTGTAGGCAAATTACTAGAGTCAATTATAGCTGATATTATTAGAAGCCATCTAGATAACCATAATTTGATTAATGATACCCAGCATGGATTCACGAGGGCCGTTCCTGCCTATCTAATTTATTAACCTTCTTCAGTAAAGCTTTTGAGGCTGTTGATCACGATAAAGAATTCGATATTGTTTATTTAGACTTTAGTAAGGCTTTTGATAGAGTACCGCACCAGAGACTGTTAAAGAAAGTGGCAGCTCATGGCATTGGGGGAAAAGTTCTGTCATGGATCGAGTCATGGCTCACCAATAGGAAGCAGAGAGTGTGCATAAATGGGGTTAAATCCGAATGGGGACTTGTAACAAGTGGTGTTCCACAGGGATCAGTCTTAGGCCCATTGTTATTTATAATATATATCAATGACCTTGACGAGGGAATTACTAGTGATATGAGCAAATTCGCCGACGACACGAAGATAGGTAGGATAATTGATTCAAACATAGTGTCATAGAACTTCAGGAAGATTTAGACAAACTTAATTCGTGGTCAGAAAAGTGGCAGATGCAGTTCAATGTAGATAAATGCAAGGTTCTGAAGCTCGGAGTGTCCATAACCCAAGCACTTATAAGTTAAATAACGTAGAACTTAGCCATACAGATTGCGAGAAGGACTTGGGGTGATGGTAAGCAGCAACCTTAAACCAAGACAGCAATGCCTAAGCGTACGTAATAAGGCAAATAGATTACTGGGATTTATATCAAGAAGTGTTAGCAACAGAAGTCCAGAGGTTATATTACAGCTTTATACATCATTAGTAAGGCCTCACCTAGATTACGCAGCTCAGTTCTGGTCTCCATATTACAGAATGGACATAAATTCGTTAGAAAACATTCAGCGTAGAATGACTAAATTAATACATAGCATTAGAAATCTTCCTTACGAAGAAAGATTGAAGACCCTAAAATTACATTCACTTGTAAGACGTAGAATGAGGGAGACATGATCGAGGTATACAAGTGGAAAATGGGTATTAACAAAGGGATATAAATAAGGTCTTGAGGATATCTCTCCAAGAGAGAACCCGCAATAATGGATTCAAGTTAGATAAGTTTAGATTTAGAAAGGATATAGGAAAGTATTGGTTTGGAAATAGGGTAGTTGATGAGTGGAACAGTCTGCCTAGTAGGGTTATTGAAGCTAGGACCTTGGGTAGTTTCAAATTTAGGTTGGATAAATTCATGAGTGAGAGGGGTTGGATTTGAGTGGGACTCGCGCATGAGTGGGTAGAATTGTCAAAGCTTATTTCTTGGGTAGCATTGAAAATTGGGTTGAGCAAATATTCTGTTAGTGGGACGGATTGTGAAGGACCTGCCTAGTATGGGCCAACAGGCCTGCTGCAGTGTTCCTCCTTTCTTATGTTCTTATGTTCTTATGTGTTATCTTGATGGTAAGGTAGTGTTATTATGATAATGTTATCTTGATGGTAAGGAAGTGTTATTATGACAGTGTTATCTTGTTAAGATAAGATTTCTTCGGATTTTTAACCCCGGAGGGTTAGCCACCCAGGATAACCCAAGAAAGTCAGTGCGTCATCGAGGACTGTCTGTCTTATTTCCATTGTGGTCCTCAATCTTGTCCCCCAGGATGCCACCCACACCAGTCGACTAACATCCAGGTACCTATTTGCTGCTAGGTGAACATGACAACAGGTGTAAGGAAACACGTCGAAATGTTTCCACCCGCCGGGAACCGAACCCGGGCCCTCCGTGTGTGAAGCGAGAGCTCTAGCCACCAGACCACCGGGCCACCTGTTGTACTGCTACCTCTACAACAGTCTACTGTTGTACTGTTACCTCTACAGTACAGGCACCTCAAGTCGGTACCTGATCAGCCGGGCTGTGGTTCGTACGTTGGACTGCGTGCGGCCAGCAGTAACAGCCTGGTTGATCAAGCTCTGGTCCAACAGGAGTCCTGGTCACAGACCGGGCCGCGGGGGCGTTGACCCCTGGAATTCTCTCCAGGTAGACTCCAGGTAGTGTACTGTTACCTCTACAACAGTCTACTGTTGTACTGTTACCTCTACAACAATCTACTGTTGTACTGTTACCTGTACAACAGTCTACTGTTGTACTGTTACCTCTACAACAGTCTACTGTTGTACTGTTTTCTCTACAACAGTCTACTGTTGTACTGTTACCTCTACAACAGTCTACTGTTGTACTGTTACCTCTACAACAGTCTACTGTTGTACTGTTACCTCTACAACAGTCTACTGTTGTACTGTTACCTCTACAACAGTCTACCTGTTGTGCTGTTTCCTCTACAACAGTCTACTGTTACCTCTACAACAGTCTACCTGTTGTGCTGTTTCATCTACAACAGTCTACTGTTGTACTGTTACCTCTACAACAATCTACTGTTGTACTGTTACCTCAACAAGAGTCTACTGTTGTACTGTTACCTGTACAACAGTCTACTGTTGTACTGTTACCTCTACAACAGTTTACTGTTGTACTGTTACCTCTACAACAGTCTACTGTTGTACTGTTACTCTACAACATCTACCTGTTGTACTGTTTCCTTTAACAGTCTATGTTACCTCTACAACAGTCTACTGTTACTCTCTACAACAGTCTACTGTGTACTGTTACCTCTAAACATCTACTGTTGTACTGTTCCTCTACAACAGTCTACTGTTGTACTGTTCCTCTACAAAGTCTACTGTTGTACTGTTACCTCTACAACAGTCTACTGTTGTACTGTTCCTTACAACAGTCTCTGTTGTACTGTTTCCTCTACAACAGTCTACTGTTGTATTGTTTCCTC
Source organism: Cherax destructor (assembly GCA_009830355.1). Classification (NCBI taxonomy): domain Eukaryota; kingdom Metazoa; phylum Arthropoda; class Malacostraca; order Decapoda; family Parastacidae; genus Cherax; species Cherax destructor. The sequence continues at coordinate 38,681 of WNWK01015183.1, forward strand.
TACAACAGTCTACTTTGTACTGTTTCCTCTACAACAGTCTACTTTGTATGTTACCTCTATAACAATCTACCTGTTGTATGTTTCCTCTACAACAGTCTACTGTTGTACTGTTCCCTACAACAGTCTACTGTTGTACTGTTTCCTCTACAACAGTCTACTGTTGTACTGTTCCTCTACAACAGTCTACTGTTGTACTGTTTCCTTACAACAGTCTTTTCTGTTACCTCTATAACAATCTACCTGTTGTACTGTTTCCTCTACAACAGTCTACTGTTGTACTGTTACCTCTACAACAGTCTACTGTTGTACTGTTACCTCTACAATAGTCTACTGTTGTACTGTTACCTCTACAACAGTCTACTGTTGTACTGGTACCTTTACAACAGTCTACTGTTACCTCTACAACAGTTTTTTTTTTTTTTTTTTTTTTTTTTTTTTTTTTTTTTTTTTTTTTTTTTTTTTTTTTTTTTTTTTTTTTTTTTTTTTTTTTTTTTTTTTTTTTTTTTTTTTTTTTTTTTTTTTTTTTTTTTTTTTTTTTTTTTTTTTTTTTTTTTTTTTTTTTTTTTTTTTTTTTTTTTTTTTTTTTTTTTTTTTTTTTTTTTTTTTTTTTTTTTTTTTTTTTTTTTTTTTTTTTTTTTTTTTTTTTTTTTTTTTTTTTTTTTTTTTTTTTTTTTTTTTTTTTTTTTTTTTTTTTTTTTTTTTTTTTTTTTTTTTTTTTTTTTTTTTTTTTTTTTTTTTTTTTTTTTTTTTTTTTTTTTTTTTTTTTTTTTTTTTTTTTTTTTTTTTTTTTTTTTTTTTTTTTTTTTTTTTTTTTTTTTTTTTTTTTTTTTTTTTTTTTTTTACAGTCTACTGTTGTACTGTTTCTTCTACAACAGTCTACTGTTGTACTGTTTCCTCTACAACAGTCTACTGTTGTACTGTTACCTCTATAACAATCTACCTGTTGTACTGTTTCCTCTACAACAGTCTACTGTTGTACTGTTACCTCTACAACAGTCTACTGTTGTACTGTTACCTCTACAATAGTCTACTGTTGTACTGTTACCTCTACAACACTCTACCTGTTGTACTGTTTCCTTTACAACAGTCTACTGTTACCTCTACAACAGTCTACTGTTACCTCTACAACAGTCTACTGTTGTACTGTTACCTCTACAACAGTCTACTGTTGTACTGTTACCTCTACAACAGTCTACTGTTGTACTGTTACCTCTACAACAGTCTACTGTTGTACTGTTACCTCTACAACAGTCTACTGTTGTACTGTTACCTGTACAACAGTCTACTGTTGTACTGTTTCCTCTACAACAGTCTACTGTTGTATTGTTTCCTCTACAACAGTCTACTTTTGTACTGTTTCCTCTACAACAGTCTACTGTTGTACTGTTACCTCTATAACAATCTACCTGTTGTACTGTTTCCTCTACAACAGTCTACTGTTGTACTGTTACCTCTACAACAGTCTACTGTTGTACTGTTTCCTCTACAACAGTCTACTGTTGTACTGTTTCCTCTACAACAGTCTACTGTTGTACTGTTTCCTCTACAACAGTCTACTGTTGTACTGTTACCTCTATAACAGTCTACTGTTGTACTGTTACTTCTACAACAGTCTACTGTTGTACTGTTACTTCTACAACAGTCTACTGTTGTACTGTTACCTCTACAACAGTCTACTGTTGTATGTACTCTAAACAGTCTACTGTTGTACTGTTACTCTACAACAGTCTACTGTTGACTGTTACTTCTACAACAGTCTACTGTTGTACTGTTACTTCTACAACAGTCTACTGTTGTACTGTTACTTCTACAACAGTCTACTGTTGTACTGTTACTTCTACAACAGTCTACTGTTGTACTGTTACTTCTACAACAGTCTACTGTTGTACTGTTACTTCTACAACAGTCTACTGTTGTACTGTTACTTCTACAACAGTATTGTTGTACTGTTACTCTACAACAGTCTACTTGTACTGTTCTTTACAACAGTTGTTGTACTGTTACTTACAACAGTCTACTGTTGTGTACTAACAGCTCTGTTGACTTCTACAACAGTCTACTGTTGTACTGTTATTCTACAACAGTCTACTGTTGATGTTATCTACAACAGTTACTTGTCGTACTAACAGTCTACTTTTGTACTGTTAGGCTTTGTTGGTTATGTTAGTTTCTGTTTCTCTTAAGTGGTTGTACTGTACTTCAACAGTATGTTAGGTGATTAACAGCCAGGTACTGTTAGGTGGGTTTGGGTGGGTTAGGTAGTTATGGTATGGTATTAGCATGGGTTATGGTTGACTGGGTTAGGTTGTAGTTACTGGTTACGGTGGGTTATGCTAAGTTATGGTGGTTTACGTGTTATGTTATAAGGAATGGGTTATGTGGTATAAAGGCTTATGTGTTAGAAGTTTATGGTGGTATGGTTATGGTGGGTTAAATGGGTTATGTGAGGTTTGGTAAATAGGTGGTTATGGTGAGTTACTGGTGGGTTAGGTGGTTATGGTATAGTGAGTTATGGTGGAGTAGTGAGTTAAGGTGGGTTAGGTGGGTTATGGTGAGTTATGGTGGGTTAGGGTGGGTTAGTGCTTATGGTGAGTTATGGTGGTTAGGTGAGTTATGGTGGATTAGTGGTCGTGGTTATGGTGGGTTGGTGGTTACGTGGGTTATGGTGGGTTAGTGAGTTATGGTGGTTACGGGTTAGTGGTTATGGGTTGGGTTAGGTGGGTTATGAGTGGTTATGGTGGGTTAGGGGGTTATGGTGGAGTTAGGTGGGTTATGGTGAGTTATGGTTGAGGTTAGGTGGATAGGGGTTTGGTTATGGTGTAGGTTATGGTGGGTTAGGTGGTTATGGTGAGTTATGGTGGTTATGGTGAGTTAGGTGGGTTAGGTGGTTATGTGGTTAGGGGGTTAGGGTGAGTTAGTGGTGAGTTATGGTGGTAGGGTTATGGTGGGTTATGGTGAGTTATGGTGGGTTAGGTGGTTAGGTGTAGGAGTTATGGTGGGTTATGGTGAGTTATGGTGGGTTAGGTGGGTTATGGTGAGTTATGGTGGGTTAGGGTGGGTTATGGTGAGTTATGGTGGGTTAGGGTGGGTTATGGTGAGTTATGGTGGGTTATGGTGAGTTATGGTGGGTTAGGTGGGTTATGGTGGGTTATGGGGGTTAGGGTGAGTTATGGTGAGTTAGGGTGGGTTACGTGGGTTATGGTGAGTTATGGTGGGTTAGGGTTGGTTATGGTGAGTTATGGTGGGTTAGGGTGGTTATGGTGGTGAGTTATGGTGGGTTATGGTTTACGTGGGTTAGGGTGGGTTATGGTGGGTTAGTTGTGAGATTAGGATTCAGTGTTCCTAGTAGTTATGTGAAACCTGGTATGTGATAGTGGTTAGTACGACTACTGGTTGTAGTTGGGTTACACCAGTCTACTGCTGGTTAGTGGATGGTAGGTCTACCCAATTACTGCTAACTGGGGTTGTGGTAGTCTACCACCATTACTGGTGCTGGTAGTTGTGGTAGTCTACCACCATTACTACTGCTGGTAGTTGTGGTAGTCTACCACCATTACTGCTGCTGGTAGTTGTGGTAGTCTACCACCATTACTGCTGCTGGTAGTTGTGGTAGTCTACCATCGCATGTACATACTGCTGGTAGTTGTGGTAGTCTACCACCATTATTGCTGGTAGTTGTGGTAGTCTACCACCATTACTGCTGGTAGTTGTGTAGTCTACCATCGCTACTGCTGCTGGTAGTTGTGGTAGTCTACTCTGGCTTGTGATACCACCATTACTGCTGGTAGTTGTGGTAGTCTACCACCATTACTGCTGGTAGTTGTGGTAGTCTACCACCATTACTGCTGGTAGTTGTGGTAGTCTACCACCATTACTGCTGGTAGTTGTGGTAGTCTACCACCATTACTGGGTAGTTGTGGTAATCTACCACCACTACTGCTGCTGGTAGTTGTGGTAGTCTACCACTACTACTGGTGCAGGTAGTTGTGGTAGTCTACTCTGGCTTGTGATAACTACTATAACTACCACTACTACTACAACTATCACTACTACTATAAGTACCACTACTACAGCTACTACTATACCACGACTACAACTGCTTTTATAACTACCACCACTAATACAGCTACTACCACCACTTCTGCTACCACCACCACCAATACTACTACAATTACCACCACCACTACCCCTACTACTACCATCACCAATACTACTACCACTACCACCACTACTACTACTATCACTGAGACTAGCTTCCTGGAACACCAGGGTTGTCTAGCTTCCTGGAACACCATGGTTGTCTAGCTTCCTGGAACACCAGGGTTGTCTAGCTTCCTGGAACACTCTGGTTGTCTAGCTTCCTGGAACACTCTGGTTGTCTAGGTTCCTGGAACACCAGGGTTGTCTAGCTTCCTGGAACACTCTGGTTGTCTAGCTTCCTGGAACACCAGGGTTGTTTAGCTTCCTGGAACACCATGGTTGTCTAGCTTCCTGGAACACCAGGGTTGTCTAGCTTCCTGGGACACCAGGGTTGTCTAGCTTCCTGGGACACCAGGGTTGTCTAGCTTCCTGGAACACCATGGTTGTCTAGCTTCCTGGAACACCAGGGTTGTCTAGCTTCATGGAACACCATGGTTGTCTAGCTTCCTGGAACACCATGGTTGTCTAGCTTCCTGGAACACCATGGTTGTCTAGCTTCCTGGAACACTCTGGTTGTCTAGCTTCCTGGAACACTCTGGTTGTCTAGGTTCCTGGAACACCAGGGTTGTCTAGCTTCCTGGAACACTCTGGTTGTCTAGGTTCCTAGAACACCAGGGTTGTCTAGCCTTCTGGAACACCATGGTTGTCTAGCTTCCTGGAACACCAGGGTTGTCTAGCTTTCTGGAACACCAGGGTTGTCTAGCTTCCTGGAACACCATGGTTGTCTAGCTTCCTGGAACACCATGGTTGTCTAGCTTCCTGGAACACCATGGTTGTCTAGCTTCCTGGAACACCATGGTTGTCTAGCTTCCTGCAACACCATGGTTGTCTAGCTTCCTGGAACACCAGGGTTGTCTAGCTTCCTGGAACACCATGGTTGTCTAGCTTCCTGGAACACTATGGTTGTCTAGCTTCCTGGAACACCTTGGTTGTCTAGCTTCCTGGAACACTATTGTTGTCTAGCTTCCTGGAACACCATGGTTGTCTAGCTTCCTGGAACACCATGGTTGTCTAGCTTCCTGGAACACAAGGGTTGTCTAGCTTCCTGGAACACCATGGTTGTCTAGCTTCCTGGAACACTATGGTTGTCTAGCTTCCTGGAACACTATGGTTGTCTAGCTTCCTGGAACACCATTGTTGTCTAGCTTCCTGGAACACTATGGTTGTCTAGCTTTCTGGAACACCATGGTTGTCTAGCTTCTTGGAACACCATGGTTGTCTAGCTTCCTGGAACAATATGGTTGTCTAGCTTCCTGGAACACCATGGTTGTCTAGCTTCCTGGAACACCATGGTTGTCTAGCTTCCTGGAACACTATGGTTGTCTAGCTTCCTGGAACACCATGGTTGTCTAGCTTCCTGGAACACTATGGTTGTCTAGCTTCCTGGAACACCATGGTTGTCTAGCTTCCTGGAACACCATGGTTGTCTAGCTTCCTGGAACACTCTGGTTGTCTAGCTTCCTGGAACACTATGGTTGTCAAGCTTCCTGGAACACCATGGTTGTCTAGCTTCCTGGAACACTATGGTTGTCTAGCTTCCTGGAACACCATGGTTGTTTAGCTTCCTGGAACACTCTGGTTGTCTAACTTCCTGGAACACTCTGGTTGTCTAGCTTCCTGGAACACTCTGGTTGTCTAGCTTCCTGGAACACCATGGTTGTCTAGCTTCCTGGAACACCATGGTTGTCTAGCTTCCTGGAACACCATGGTTGTCTAGCTTCTTGGAACACCATGGTTGTCTAGCTTCCTGGAACACCATGGTTGTCTAGCTTCCTGGAACACCATGATTGTCTAGCTTCCTGAAACACTATGGTTGTCTAGCTTCCTGGAACTCCATGGTTGTCTAGCTTCATGGAACACTATGGTTGTCTAGCTTCCTGGAACACCATGGTTGTCTAGCTTCTTGGAACACTATGGTTGTCTAGCTTCTTGGAACACCATGGTTGTCTAGCTTCCTGGAACACTATGGTTGTCTAGCTTCCTGAAACTCCATGGTTGTTTAGGTTCCTTGAACACCATGGTTGTCTAGCTTCTTGGAACACCATGGTTGTCTAGCTTCTGGAACACCATGGTTGTCTAGCTTCCTGGAACACCATGGTTGTCTAGCTTCCTGGAACACTATGGTTGTCTAGCTTCCTGGAACACCATGGTTGTATAGCTTCCTGGAACACCATGATTGTCTAGCTTCCTGGAACACTATGGTTGTCTAGCTTCCTGAACCCATGGTTGTCTAGCTTCATGGAACACTATTGTTGTCTAGCTTCCTGGAACACCATGGTTGTCTAGCTTCTTGGAACACTATGGTTGTCTAGCTTCTTGGAACACCATGGTTGTCTAGCTTCCTGGAACACTATGGTTGTCTAGCTTCCTGAAACTCCATGGTTGTTTAGGTTCCTGGAACACCATGGTTGTCTAGCTTCTTGGAACACCATGGTTGTCTAGCTTCTTGGAACACCATGGTTGTCTAGCTTCTTGGAACACCATGGTTGTCTAGCTTCTTGGAACACCATGGTTGTCTAGCTTCTTGGAACACCATGGTTGTCTAGCTTCCTGAAACTCCATGGTTGTTTAGGTTCCTGGAACTCCATGGTTGTCTAGCTTCCTGGAACACTATGGTTGTCTAGCTTCCTGAAACTCCATGGTTGTTTAGGTTCCTGGAACACCATGGTTGTCTAGCTTCTTGGAACACCATGGTTGTCTAGCTTCATGGAACACCATGGTTGTCTAGCTTCATGGAACACCATGGTTGTCTAGCTTCTTGGAACACCATGGTTGTCTAGCTTCCTGGAACACCATGGTTGTCTAGCTTCCTGGAACACCATGATTGTCTAGCTTCCTGGAACACTATGGTTGTCTAGCTTCCTGGAACTCCATGGTTGTCTAGCTTCATGGAACACTATGGTTGTCTAGCTTCCTGGAACACCATGGTTGTCTAGCTTCCTGGAACACCAGGGTTGTCTAGCTTCTTGGAACACTATGGTTGTCTAGCTTCTTGGAACACCATGGTTGTCTAGCTTTCTGGAACACCATGGTTGTCTAGCTTCCTGGAACACCATGGTTGTCTAGCTTCCTGGAACACTATGGTTGTCTAGCTTCCTGGAACACCATGGTTGTCTAGCTTCCTGGAACACCATGGTTGTCTAGCTTCCTGGAACACCATGGTTGTCTAGCTTCCTGGAACACCATGGTTGTCTAGCTTCCTGGAACACCATGGTTGTCTAGCTTCCTGAAACACCATGGTTGTCTAGCTTCCTGGAACACCATGGTTGTCTAGCTTCCTGGAACACTATGGTTGTCTTGCTTCCTGGAACACCATGGTTGTCTAGCTTCCTGGAACACCATGGTTGTCTAGCTTCCTGGAACACTATGGTTGTCTAGCTTCCTGGAACACCATGGTTGTCTAGCTTCCTGGAACACCAGGGTTGTCTAGCTTCCTGTCCGCTACTAGGTCTCTGCTCTCCCTGCTCCATGAGCTTAATCATACCTCGTCTTAAAACTATGTATGGTTCCTGCCTCCACTATATCTTTCTCTAGACTATTCCACTTCCTGACTACTCTGTGGCTGAAGAATTGCTTCCTAACATCCCTTTGACTCATCTGAGTCTTTAGCTTCCAGTTGTGTCCCCTTGTTTTTGTGTTCCCTCTCTGGAACATCATGTCACTGTCTACCTTGTCGATTCCTTGCAGTATTTTGTATGTCGTTATCATGTCTCCGCTGACCCTCTTTCCTCCAGTGTTGTTAGTCCTATTTCCCTCAACCTTTCTTCATAGGACAGACCTTTGAGTTGTGGAACTAACCTTGTCGCAAACCTTTGCACTTTCTCTAGTTTCTTTACGTGCTTGACCAGGTGTGGGTTCCAGACTGGTGTGTGTGTGTGTGTGTGCAGGGTAACAGGTGTACAGGTGTACAGGTGTACAGGTGTACAGGTGTGCAGGTTGTTGCTGGAGAAATTATTAACTGTCGGAATACACTCACTCCCCAAGACTGACTTCATCACTCCCTACAACACTACAATATTCTCTACAACACTCTGAAACACACACAACACAACACACTACACAACACACAACACACTACACAGTACACACTACACACAACACACAATACACTACACACAACACACAACACACAACATACAACACACAACACACTACACACAACACACAACACACAACACACAACACACAACACACTACACACAACACACAACACACTACACACAACACACTACACACTACACACAACACACTACACACAACACACAACACACTACACACTACACACAACACACTACATACAACACACTACACTAGAGATGTAGATGTTCCAAGACTTTTGTTGAGTGAGCTTGTTTGGTCACTCAGCTTACTGTGAGCTTTTTCCTCGATATCATGACCTTGAGGGTACTTGAGCCAGCACTGGACCAGGCTGCAGTTCCAGTGCCTGATCCTCGACTGATTTTGTTCTCTCACTACTTCACACATCTCAAAAGGATCACTTCTGAGTCAGTCCCTCGTTATGTCATTCACATAGCCAAACACGTACGTCCGACTACTGTGGAACTCACTGTAGTGCCACTCTGTCACGACCATGACTCTTCTGTCAGAATCTCTGATCACAGTTTGGTTCGTGCCTGATCCTTTAGGTTAATGCAAAAGCTAAAGGATCAGGCACACGTAACAGGAAAAACACTGTAATGGATCAGAGAATATCTGACAGGAGGCAACAACGAGTCATGGTACGTGACGAGATCAGCCGAGTGGAACACCTGTGACGAGTGGAGTTCCACAAGGGTCGTCCTAGACACTGTTTTGGTATATGTGAATGACATAACGGAAGGGATAGACTATATGTCCCTGTTTGCAGATGATGTGAAGTTAATGAGAAGAATAAAATCAGTCGAGGATCAGGCAGATTCACAAAGAGACCCGAGGCTGCAAGCCCGGTCCAGTAACTGCTCCTTGACCTTAACCCTGCCAATGTAAAGTCATGAATGGGAAGGGCAAAGAAGACCGCAGACAGAGTATAGTCTAGGTGGCCAAAGACTGCAAGCTCACTCAAAGAAAAAGATCTGGGGTGAGAGCACACCGAGCACATCTCCTGAGGCACACACATCAATCAGATAACCGCGTGGCATTACGGGCGGCTGGAACCTAAGAATAGCGTTCCAATACCTCACTAAGGAATCAAATTTAAGACTTTTGTATACCATAACCCTCAGGGCCCCTACTGGATATGCAGCACCGGTTTGGAACCCACACCTGGTCAAGCACGTCAAGAAATTAGAGAAAGTGCAAAGGGTTTTTAAAAAAGACTAGTCCCAGAGCTAAGGGGTTGTCCTACGAAGAAAAGGGTTTAAAGGGGAAACGGCCTGACGACATAGAGGACAGGAGGGTTAGGGGAGACATGATAACGACATATAAAATACTGCGAGGAATAGATAAGGTGGACAGAGACAAGATGTTCCAGAGAGGGGACACAGAAACAAGGGGTCATAATTAAAATTGAAGACCCCCTGAGTCAAAGGGATTTTTAGGGAAATATTTCTTCAGTCAATAGAGTTGTTTGGGGGAAATGGAAAAAAGCGGGAAAGGGCATAGTGGAGGCAGGAAAACCCTACATTTGTTTTAAGACTAATTTTATAAAGCTCATGGAGCAGGGGGAGAGAGGACCTAGTAGCAATCAGTGAAGAGGGGGGCCAGGAGCTTGGGCTGACCCCTGCAACCACAAATAGGTGAGTACAAATAGGTGAGTACACAACACACTACAAAAAAATAAACCCCAACAAAAAACAACAACACACAACACACAACACACTACA
>WNWK01015184.1:0-48701 GCA_009830355.1 Cherax destructor
ACGCTGTTCTTTAGTTTGTTCAAGAGTGAGTCTCGCTAGTTCAAGTGCCAATGAACCAGACTCACCTGTCGATAACCCCACACCTGAGACTTCACGAAACTGGTGACCTATGGTTAACAGATCCTGTAGCGGGAGAAACATGAGTCGGATATGCCATTGTTTCAGTTTGTAGTTTACTCCTTATAATATCACACAGCTGCACAGCTGTAAGGGTGCGTTGATATTCAATACCAATAGAACGAGCGATACGCCAACAATGCTGTAGAGAGAGTTTGGGCAACTTCAGTAGAGTGAACTCAGACACTAATCGTCTGACTCGAATCGGTGGCATTAACCCCCAACTTAACACGCTGTAGCGCTATGCATGGTATGACTGCAGTATACTCATATGATAGCAAAGCTGACACGCAATAACAAACCAAATTGCAGAATAATCACAATAGCAAGGCTGAACGTAGCGAAGCGAATGCAAAGATGACACACAAAATTCGTGAAGCGCTGGCAAAGCGTAAGCAATGTCAGATAGCAAGCTATCTAGATACAAGACTAGCTCCTGCTCCAACTTCAACTCTAGGCTCAACTCCTACTCTAAGTCTCCAAATTCAGCTCTGGGACAAGCTACCCATATTACAACCTCAGGTTTTAAGGCCTGTTATCCTGAGTGTAAAAGGGAGCTTGGAGCAAAGAAACAGTAGAAAATGCTTTAAATTGTATTTCCTTCACCAAGCAATTATGATTATATGAAATTAGTATTAGTGCACGCCACGGTAGTCAAGGGAAAACAGCAGCCAATAGACAGGGACAACCGTACAACAACCAGCTCAATGCAGGAATGACAATGACAAATTTGCGAGTGGTATCCACATCACCTTTGCCATTGTCAGATCCGCATTATCATTGGCTGAACCGAGTCGTTGATTTGATGATGGGGCCCTGATCATCAAACCCTTAACGATGGTTCGCTGGTTGGAGGGGCAGCCTATATGGGTGTGTTAACATGTTCCGAATAAAGGGTACGTACTCTTTGCATGCAACACTTCTGCACTACTCTCCTGACGCAAGCTGAAGTCAGGGGTGAGTGGTGTGGGTTAGACAGTACAACACCTCTCTCAGTCTCGTGAAGGTTTTCTCTACTTACTCGTTCACTTTGATTGAGAAATTATCCAGCTGTATTGCACTATTCTCTCAGTCTCTTGAAAGTATAGTATTTGTGAAAATCTCACCAAGTAAAATTTCTTCAGTGTTTAAAGATATTTCAATTATAAAGCTTCGATTGTCTCTGGTTATAGAGACTATGTAACTTTAGCTAATTCATATGTAAATACCCATTCAGTCGGAATGGATGTAATTGTAAGTTGTATATTAGTTATAATTCTGTTAAGTGTTACTTCTATAATATAAGTAAAGATACTATTTAAAATACCTTACAGAATATTACGTAAATTACGTTATATTAAATACGTATTTTAATGCAGTCTTTTCATCACCCCTTCAAATAAATTCTTATTACAATTTTTCTATTAGTATACTCAATACTGAGCATCTCCTATACTCAGGCCAGATACTTTATAAATTTTAAGGATTATCGTAATACTTCTCTTACATCCCCATCTACAAATATATTGAATAAAATATATATAGTATATATGTATATATATATGTCGTGCCGATTAGGTAAAACTGGTCAATTAGCAAGAACTCATTTAAAATTAAGTCCTTTCTAAAAATTTCTCTTATACGTTTAAAGATATATTTTTTTCATTTATGTTGATGTAAGAATTTATAATTTTGTACCAAGAGAAACTTTAAAAACCTACCTAACCTTATTAAAACAAGCGCAATTTAATTTAGCCTAACCCAACTAAATATATTTTAGATACGTTAACAATAATTTAATAATAAACAAACACAATTAAATATATTTTTTTCGTTATGTTCAGAATGATTTTGGCGAAATTATTGCATACACAAATTTTCACTTGTCTTATATGGCAAGAAGAGCGTTGCTATTTAAGCCAATATTGCAAGTTTTACCTAATCGGCACGACATATATATATATATATATATATATATATATATATATATATATATATATATATATATATATATATATATATATATATATATATATATATATATAAGAAAACCCAGAGGAGAAGGGGAAAGAGAAAAAGGGGAAGGAATCATGTTAAGTCACGGGTGTTCTGAAGTTTGGAGCATTTAACAATGTAATGGGAGAGGAAAGCATCAATAGAGACAAAGCCAGGGCTAAGATTCATACAGGGAAAGTTGTGTATAAGGGAGGATTCAACCAGACGGCGATTGTGAAAGTTAGACGTAGGGTAGACAGTTTTAGCATAAGACCAATCAATAGGATGACTGTGATCTCTGACATGCCAGAAAATAGCATTATTAGTGTTGGCAAGCCTAACACAATTTTTGTGCTCCCTAAGTCTGTCAGAAAGAGATAAATAAAAAATATACTGGTTACCACAAGTTAAGCAAATATAACACTTAAGAAAGCAAGGGTGGTATGCTAACTTAAAGATGTAAGATATTACTGGTAACCATAAAAAAACAACGATCAGAAATACTCCTGGTAGATCACCCTACCTGATCAGGAGAAGAGTGGAGGTGAAGTGTCTCTCCACACCAGGTAAGGTTAGTACTACCAGGAGTAGTTACTAAAACACATCAGACAACCCGCTTGATGGAAGCACAGGCTGTAACTCGCTAATGATCCCCGGCTGTCTGAACATCCCTAACTCAACATTATAATTCACTTTTCCCTCACACTGCCATAGTGAAGAGCTCTGTTCCACAAGGTACAGTACTCACCCCTATCCTCTTCCTCATCCTCATATCAGACATAGAGGTGTAAACTATAGCACTGTATCATCCTTTCCAGACAATACTAGGACACGGCAAATCTCCAAGAAGTTATAAACAAAGATTTCCAATGGGCAACGGAGATCAATATGATGTTCAATGAAGACAAATTCCAACTACTCCGTTATGGAAAATTTGAAGTAATAATAGCTAGAACTGAGTATACTACAAACTCTAATCACACAATAGAGCGGAAAAGTAATGTGAAGGACCTGGGAGTGGTAATGTCTGAGGATCTCACCTTCAAGGATCACAACAGTGCCACTTTCACATCTGAGAGGAAACTAATGGGATGGATAATGAAAACATTCATGACAAGAGATGCCAAGCCAGTGATGATCCTTTTTAAATTACTTGTTCTCTCTAGCTGGAATACTGCTGTACATTAACATCTCCATTCAAGGCAGATGAAATTGCAGATCTAGAGAATGCACAGAGAACCTTTACTGCATATATAAGTTCCATCAAACACCCTAACTACTGGGAACGCTTGGAAGTACTTGACTTGTACTCACTGGAGCGCAGGCGAGAGAGATACATCACAATCTACACCTGCAAGATCCTGGAGGGATTGGTCCCTAATCTGCACACAAAAATCACTCCCTACGAAAGCAAAAACTTGGCAGGCGATGCAACGTACCCCCAGTGAAAAGTAGAGGCGCCATTAGTACACTAAGAGAAAACACAATAAGTGTTCAGGGCCCAAGACTGTTCAACAGCCTCCCACCAACTGAAAGGGGAATTACCAATAGACCCCTGGTTGTCTTTCTTTAGGGAGCCGGATCAGCCGAGCTATGGTTCGTATGTTGGAATACGTGCGGCCAGTAGTAAGAGCCTCTTTGATCAGGCCCTGATCCACCAGGAGGCCTGGTCATGCACCAGGCCGCGGGGGCGTTGATCCCCGGAATGCTCTCCAGGTAGACTCCAGGTAGGTAGAGAAGCGCGACATTCATACGCTGAGATACACCTCCAGGTGTACATAAGCTAAGATACACCTCCAGGTTTATATAAGCTGAGATACACCTCCAGGTGAATATACGCTGATATATATACACCTCCAGGTGTATGTTCTCTGAATGAAGAAAAATATGTATTAAATTCAGTCTAATGTTGCTCATTTAGTCGGGAATCTTTTTTACGGCTTCCTGATGCAGGCAAATATTAATATATCTTCAGCATTCCCAAGACATTAATATCAGCGCCTTGAAGCGTGAGCTCTGAACCTGCTCTCTCATTATTATCTCTAACACCTTCCATTTCTCACTTCATCCATCAAATATTTTTCTGCTATGCATTATTCATCCCTTCGACTTGCGCCGTCGAGTCATTAAATAAATAGTTTATTGGTTTCAGTATTTATTATGAGTTTATCTAACTTCACAGATGGTTTGGTTCGTAACTAAGTCGACAATATGCTGGAAGTTCTGACCCATAAGCGTTCTGGTGAAGGCTGCTAAATGCTATTAGCAATCACGATGAAACTTTTAATTGCCTTGTTAACTTTGCTGTTTACTTGTTAGCTGGACTAATTGCACTTCGGTGAACGTAATTACGCTGTTAAGCCTTGTCAAGTGCACTACTGCCCCTTTAAATAAAATGTCTGCTACCGAAACACACCCAACCACTCATCTATTTCTGTACTCTTTATTATTTTATTCTGCTGAGTGAGTACTTACTGATTTGTGGGCTTTTTAAGTACCTCACATTAAACTGGCCTACCTGAAGGGTGTTCCGGAGGTCAACGCCCCCGAGGCCCAGGCTTTGACCAGGCCTCCCATACCTAAACCACTTAATTCTACAATCAGGGATCACTCCTCATCCATCAACTTACATCTGAGAATTTCACAGCTTTGACATCAACATCAGAGAGCTTGAACCTCATCATCTCTGAAGTCCTGTACATGCTTAAAATAAGACTTCAGTTCAACAGCTCCCTTATATCAATATAGTTGTTCACACAAGGATGTATTTTATGCCTGAGTATATAAGTTTTTGTTTACAGTTGTGTTTAATGTTATGACTTTGTTGAAAAAATAATTTTTTTTTATATATTCTGCTGGGAAGTTGTTCTGAACACAGAAGATGGACTTTGATACTCCGAAAAGTTTGGATAATAAATGAAGATGCTTTTTCCCCTGCTTTAATATTTATGTTCTAACACACACACACACCCACACTGAGAGGAATTGACAAGGTGGAAAGAGACAGAATGTTCCAGAGATGGGACACAGCAACGAGGGGTCACAGTTGGAAGCTGAAGACTCAGATGAATCACAGGGATGTTAGGAAGTATTTCTTCAGTCACAGAGATGTCAGGAAGTGGAATAGCTTGGGAAGTGATGTATAAAAGGCAGGATTCATTCATAGCTTCAAGAACAGGTATGATAAAGCTCATGGCGCAGGGAGAGTGACCCAGTAGCGGCCAGTGAAGAGGCGGGGATATGACTCGACCCCTGCAACCACAACTAGGTGAGTACATGCGCGCATTCATACATATGTAAAAAATAATTTAAACCATTGTGTTACGGAGCACATCACCTTGTGTTATGATTCACCAGGTGATAGCACATCACCTTGTGTTATGATGCACCAGGTGATAGCACATCAGTTGTGTTATGGGTCATCGGAAGATTGCACATCACCTGTATTATGAGGCACCAGGTGATAGCACATCACCTTGTGTTATGAGGCACAAGTGATAGCACATCACCTTTTGTTATGAGGCACCAGGTGATAGCACACAAAATGCGTGATAAAGGAATAACAGGAAAAGTTGGTAGATGAATCTATAATTTCCTAACAAATAGAGCACAAAGAGTAGTAGTCAACAGAGTAAAGTCAGGCGGCTACGGTGAAAAGCTCTGTTCCACAAGGCACAGTACTCGCTCTCATCTTGCTCATCATCCTCATATCGGACATAGACAGGGATATAAGCTACAGTGCTGTGTCTTCCTTTGCAGATGACCACCCGAATCTGCATGACAGTGTCCACCATTGAAGACACTGAAAGACTCGAAGCGGACATCAACCAAATCTTTAAATGGGCTGCAGAAAACAATATGAAGTTCAGTGATGAGAAATTTCAATTACTTTGATATGGAAAACGTGAGGAAATTAAAATTTCATCGGAGTATAAAACAAATTCCAACCACACAATAGAGCAAAAAACTAATGTCAAAGACCTAGGAGTGATCATGTCAGAGGATCTCGCCTTCAAGGACCATAACATTGTATCAATCGCATCTGCTAGAAAAATGACAGGATGGATAATGAGAACCTTCAAAACCACAGATGCCAAGCCCATGATGACACTCTTCAGGTAGCTTGTTCTATCTAGGCTGGAATATTGCTGCACACTAACTGCACCTTTCAAGGCAGGTGAAATTACTGACCTAGAAAATGTACAGAGAACCTTCACGGCACACATAACTGAGATAAACCACCTCAATTACTGGGAACGCTCTAAGTCCCTAAACCTGTACTCTCTAGAACGCAGGAGGAAGAGATATATTATTATATACACTTGGAAAATCCTAGAGGGATTAGTACCAAACTTGCACACGAAAATCACTCCCTACGAAAGCAAAAGACTCGGCAGACGATGCAACATCCCCCCAATGAAAAGCAGGGGTGCCACTAGCACGTTAAGAGACAACACAATAAGTGTCAGGGGCCCAAGACTGTTCAACTGCCTCCCAGCATACATAAGGGGGATTACCAATAGACCCCTGGTTGTCTTCAAGCAGGCACTGGACATGCACCTAAAGTCGGTACCTGACCAGCCAGGCTTTGGTTCGTACGTTGGACTGCGTGCGGCCAGCAGTAACAGCCTGGTTGATCAGGCCCTGATTCACCATGAGGTCTGGTCACAGACCGGGCCGCGGGGGCGTTGACCCCCGGAATTCTCTCCAGGTAATACATCACCTTGTGTTATGAGGCACAAGTGATAGCGCATCACCTTTTGTTATGAGGCACCAGGCGATAGCACATCATCTTGTGTTATGAGGCACCAGGTGATAGCACATCACCTTGTGTTATGAGGCACAAGTGATAGCACATCACCTTGTGTTATGAGGCACCAGGTGATAGCGCATCACCTTGTGTTATGAGGCACCAGGTGATAGCGCATCACCTTGTGTTATGAGGCACCAGGGGATAGCGCATCACCTTGTGTTATGAGGCACCAGGCGATAGCGCATCACCTTGTGTTATGAGTCACCAGGCGATAGCGCATCACCTTGTGTTATGAGGCACCAGGCGATAGCGCATCACCTTGTGTTATGAGGCACCAGACGATAGCGCATCACCTTGTGTTATGAGGCACCAGGCGATAGCGCATCACCTTGTGTTATGAGGCATGACTCGCTAGCAGAATGTCACTAAAAGCTCTCTTAATGGTGCTCATACTTAGGCTGCTTCCCCTTGACCAGATCTACATAAAACAGCGAAGCTTTTAGCGCGGTACATTGGTAATCAAGCGTAATGGTCCGCCGTGGTCCCTCTTCCGTGTGGCCGGAGGCCCTCCCTCCACTATTGTGGTCCTGGAGTAATCTTCTCCCCTCACCTTTTATTTTGTGTCCAACACGGACTCAATCTTAATTGAATGCCTTTCTATTAGAAAGGTACCTTGAACTTATTGAAGATCTCACTTTCTCTTCTTTGGATCACACTTGATGACAGGGAGCCATCATGCTTGGGAAGCAGCACGTCTAGAAAGGGTTATAAGTCATCCCTTCTCCTTATCTAGGGTGACCTTCTTGATGGATGGATTACTTCCGTTTAATTAGGTATCTCCGAATGGGGACATTTCAGTGATTGCTTAAACTTTTAAGGCATCCTCGAAAGGGGATCTTGAAGTGGTTGCGTCGTTCTCATTTTCTTCCTCCAAGTTTTCAACTTTATTTAGCTCATAACTTAAGAAGGAAAACCTAATCCCACTGGCTCCAAATTTTGAATGCTTTTGTTGGGTAACTAGATCCAGATTCTAGGAACAATCGTCATGCAAACATACCCTATCTTCAAAGCTGTTGAACCCTTTTACATGGCTACAACAATATCCAAAACCCTCATCGGCATAACTTCAAAGGTTCAAAAAGGTACTTCCTAATTCGACGATGGCGGAGAGTGAAACTCAAGTGTGTAGGTGCAATGGTACTGGTAAAATTACTTGAAATTTTAATTACTGTTTAAGTATTGCTTTTAAAATATGTTTGTCTCTTCTGAATGGCTTCAATGTGTGATGAATCTTGCGGCCAGGATGGTGCCCATTCAGTTCAGTTTGTGTATGAGTAAATTCGTGAATGCAGTTATTTTTTTGGACTTGGATGTTTTGGAATTTTTATCAAATTAAGGTATCTAAAAAACACAAAATCATTTTTTCTTAGAGGATTGTAGAGAGTTTTAAATCTAATGCAACTGCTAAAAGCAGACAATTAAGCAATATTGAAAACTTGCTTTTTTATAGTTTTTTTTTTAAATTCAATGAGTTTAGTGAACTCTTAATACACGGCATAATAACAGAGCAGTCCCATTGTTATCAACAGTTTCTCGTTCCATCTGAGATGTCTGTTTATAACTACAGAAAATCTTATCGAGTCAGCTTCAGATTATAAACCCTGGTTAACTATTGCTAGGCGAAGGTTCGTCGAACAACTGACAAGGGCAGGTGCTCTCTGCTCAACTTTATATAGTTATTACCGAAATTGGTTTCCAGACGATAATTTTAAAGAACCTCTTCCGACTGATTTTATAATTTTAAGCTTTGAAGAAGGTTTGTATTGTTTATTAAGTGTGCATTGCTGTATGACCCTTGTGGGTTTAGTGTTTAGTTCTGATTGTAATAATAATATAGGGTGTGTAGGAGTCGTTTTTTATATCGAAATGGAACAGATATATTTTGCTTTACATATTTGGATTATGTTTCTTGAAAAGGAATGCCTTGATGTTGTTGAGAGGCTCTTGATCCAGGGAAATCAGACTTATCCTCCCCTTCCTTGAATCGAATCTGAATTCCGCACATCACACAGGCGCTATATTACTCCTAATAGTTTAGCGCTTTCCCTAATTAAAATAAAACAATTGTAAATGGCATCAATCTTTTATGAATTATACATCGAATGAAATGGATAAAATATTTTTGGAGGTATAAGTTGTGCAGGAGCAAATTATTTTGGATTCTGTGCAATAACCGGAGCTTCACTTTGATATTAGGCTCTGTCAGTTTGAATTCTGTGTAATAACCGGAGCTTCACCTTGATATTAGGCTGTGTCAGTTATCAGGTGCTAAGTTTGTTAATCATATATCTGTAAAATAACTGGAGACTGTCTCTTCTGATCAGAAATACTTCTCAGTGTTTGACTTTATTTGGTTATTGTAGGTTAAAACTACTTAATGTACTTTTATACGTCTATAGCATGTGTGTTTGACCTCCAGACTATTTTTAAAAATGTTATATTAATTAAGGATTAACAGAACTTTCTTAATTGCTGTTTATTTATTCACTCCTGTATTTACCATCTTACTTACTTGATTATTTAATAAAGTAATTAGGCGCTGGTCAGTATTACATAGAGAAAAGACTGGACTGATTTTGGGTTGTAGTCCCAATTTCTATTTTCTAAAGTAAGAAATTTGAAAATGTGAAATACTTGTTTCATGCTATAATTTCTGAAAGTCGCATCTAATTATCTTCAATTTTCGATACTAGTGACTTGATAATGCAGCTTCTGAGCGGCTTCAAACTTAATGGTCTCTTTGGTTTCCTTGGAAAGTTTAAACTAAAAATGAGCCGTAATGTATCATAATTTAACATTTTTCTTGAAAAAAATTGGATATTAGTTTCCATATGATGACTTGTTAATGTCTATTTTTATTCCCTTCAGATTTTCAACACTAGAATTTAATTGCATTTAAAAGCTTATACCGCACTCTGCACTATTCAAATCACGTGTTTTGAGGTATAGTGGACCGAGGTAATGCATTTCGGGGATATCTTTCTAGGATCGTACATGATTAATAATAATAAAAATATAATATCTTTATTTCTACAAGTATAGACCTAGCTGATATCAGTAACATAGCATATAGAAAGCCTTCGGGCAAATTAGGTCAATTTTGGCCCATGATGCGACCCACACCCAGGTACCCATTTTACTGATGGGTGAACATGGACAGCAGGTGTCTTATGGAAACATATCCTAATGTTTCCCAGCCGCACAGAGGATTCGATCCCTGGACTTCAGTGTGTGAGCTGAGTGCGCTAGCGATCGAGCTACGAGACACGAAATACTAGAATCTAGTTAGACCTTGAGCTTGTTGAACTATTCATCCATTTCACCCTAGAAAAGGTGAAAATTATCTCACTACCCCCTAGGGGTATGGATACCCCTTGGGTGTATGGGAACAAAATAATGGGGTATGGGACTCAATCACTGATCAATTTAAAAAAAAAAAAGTCGTTACATTGGAATAAACTATCAGCTGTTCTGTTGCTATCTATATATATGTAAAGTAAAGCCAGGCTATTGGCATCTTTTGAAATCATACTGGTACTTAATAGGACTGGTAATAATGATGGTTTCGACAGTGTGGTGAAGGGGGTGTGGAGACATATTGGACAATCCACTGGGATTTGTAATCATTAGAAGGCTAAGAACCCCTGTTCTATAGACTGGCAACTTCCTTAAACACAAAGTATTCAGGATGGCGACCAACAAGGATGACCTTTTACACTGTTTCTTCCATCATGATCCCCCAACTAACTTATGCGCCTTCATCAGTTTCTATCTCAGGACTTTCAGAGTCTACAGTAGCGAGTAATTTCAAGAAGAATGACTCCATATTGACGATATCTTTATTACCTTGAAAATTTTCATGCCACATCGCGGCGTTTTGTAACAGTGAAGCCGGACACGTTCTTGAATTTTCAAGTTGAGTCGACCAATGAATTATCATCTCCGCCTTGTTGATAAGGTTCTGATCCACTGCAACGCCTGGTCACAGACCCGACTGCGGGGGCACTGATCCCCGAAACCCTCTCCAGGTATACTCCAGGTATCAGTAATGTATATCTGCAGTAAGTTACACCCTTCCTAACAAAAGTCAACACAGAAGTAGCTCAGTGACTTCTGAAAGTGTTGACGATATCTCTCGCCCTCAACTCCCTCACACTTCCATTAAACAGCTTGAGTTAAGAGAGATAAGATTTTGTTCTGATTTAAACCCCCGGAGGGTTAGCCACCCTGGATAACCCAAGAAAGTCAGTGCGTCATAGAGGACTGTCTATCTTGTTTCCGTTGGGGTCCTTAAATCTTGTCCCCCAGGATACGACCCACACCAGTCGACTAACACCAAGATACCTTTTTGCTGCTAGGTGAACAGGACATCAGGTGTATGTAAAGGCATCGAAATGTTTCCACCCGACGGGAATCGAACCCTGGTCCTCCGTGCGTGAAGCGAGAGCTTTAGCCACAGGGGCACCCACAATAAATTTACACTTCTTTTTCTGAGCAATACTTGCAGAATAAGCCAAGTCAACATGTTAAGTTAAAAATGCACCACATTATCAAGGTGTAATCGACTGAACCGTCTTTCAGGTGCTTAATTAAAAATAGGGATGAGGCACTGTTGTGCACCCTGTGTGTCCTAGGAACAGAAGCCAGCTCATGTAATATATGATGCCAGTGAGGGCATGTCGTACTTCCTGGGCCTCACCCCTGACAATTTAATGCTTAACACCGACACAGCTTCCCCACACCTCCTACCTGTTAGTTTTTCCTCTCCCTCTTCCCCCACTTCGTTGTCAGAAGGACGTGTAATAATTTAGATGAAGGAGGACTCCGAAAGGCCGACATCTCGCTGCTTCTGTCTCAGTGTATATTATGCAGAAAGATCACAGTAAAAAAGATCTGAACATTACTCACAATGCAAAGCATTGTGAGTAATGTTCATCTCTGAAAATGACATTTCAAAAGCTGAAAAAAAAAATTATTTTTAACATTCTTCATCTCACTTATAAAGTAAAACATTTAAGAGGAAGGAGAAACTCAGTACACTGAAAGATTACTTCTTCCTTCACACAGTTAACATTAACAGAGTTTATGTCACTCATTTAACTCTAGCTAAGAGAGTTCTTCACACAGTTAACATAGGCTGAAAGCTTCCTTCACGCAGTTAACATATGTTGAGAGCTTTCCTCCTCACTGTTAACATTAGTTAAGAGCTTTCGTCACATAGTTAACAAAGGCTGACTGCCCCCTCACATGATTAACCTTAGTTAAGAGCTTTCTACACATAGTTAATATTAACTAAGAGCTTCCCTCACGCAGTTAACATTAGTAAAAAGTGAGAGAAACATTTCCTAAATAAATATCCTAAATAATTAGTCATTTGGGATATGTTTATTAAACAAGTAGAATATTACAGCAAATTAAAGTTTCTGGACCCAGATGAGCTGTTTTCAAGGATTCTTAAAGAGCGTAAGAGGAAATTTAGTACAGTACAGGTAGGTTCGCCAGGACGGGTTTTGGCCTGGGGCGTCTCCACGGAAATTTAGTGAGCCACTAACTAGCCTTTTCGTCACATCACTGTACAAATGGGTATCGTATCTGATAGGTGGAAGATGTCTTATGTGACTCCTATCTACAAAGCCGGAGATTGGTCCCTATCATCTCACTACTGAGCCTGACGCACATAGTTGGCAAATTTTAATAAATTATAAGAGTTGATAAAGTTAGAAGCCACAATGATGAACATAATTTAATTAATGAGTTGCAACATGATTCATAAAAGGCATTTTTTTAATAAAACATTTGAAGAGGTGAAACAATATATAGGATATAATGATGTTTACCTAGATTTCCCTCCCATCCCTCACACTAAGTCATCACTCCCTCCCTCCCATCTCTCACACTAGATCATCCTTTCCATCACTCACATTAGGACATCCCTACCATAACTTAACATTGCACTGTGGAATGGACCTAATACAAAAGGCAGATATCCTTGGCAAACGCACCTAATTTATCTCTCTGCTAGGGCATCAGTCGTAAAATCGATGCATGCCATACAAATCCACAGTCCTGCATGCAGTCTGAGACTGCTAAAAGCTCAGTACTGGTGTTTAACTAGATTCTGCTGCCTTCTGATCTGTCAGAGAGGGGGTTGGTGGCCTAGCTTCTAGAAACAGTTCAGTGTCTCTTTCCACATCTTGTAGATATCGCCATACCTCGCTGGTGCAAGGAAATTGTAAATCTTTGGAGCAGCTAAAACCAAGCGTCAGTGAGGAGTGCAGGAGGTGAGTTGCATCCTCTAGATATTATGATAAATGGTGTAAAGAGCAAACTGGATGTTTAACAGGAAATGAAGTTCACTTCTCTTCGCAAGGAAAATGAGGGAATATGCAGTAACGGAAGGGAGAAAGGCGCAGGGCAGGTATAAAGGCTTGTTATGACTGAGGGAAACTCTGAAATTGGAGGAAGTGAGAAAACTGAAGGAGGCCCTGGACAAAAAAAAAAAAGAGCTGGCAGACAAGGCTGCAACAATGAAGAAAGGAGGAGCAGAGAAAGCTGAAATGGGCAAAGAAGAAAAAACACAAGCGAAAATGCTTTCAGAACACGGGTAGGCAAAGGAAGTGATAAGGGAAACAGCAAGGAAAGTGGTAACGACAGACAAAGCATTCTGGAGGAAAAGGAGCGGGATGAAGAAAGGGAGAAGTCGCTGATGACTTATGGATTTCAGAAGGCAAAAGATGGGAAGACGAAAACCATAAGATTGCATCAATCAATTGGTGCATAGAATGAGAAGTCGAGATTGAGCAGATAAAAAAAAATCTGAGAATAGGGAGGTGCTCCGACTACAAACAACATCCGATCATGCCGACATTCTGAACAAATGTAACCCAAAACACAATACTGAAACAGTGAGACTGAAAGACTCATTATTAATATTATCATATTTATCTGGGACAGGGCAGGAAATGAAGAGTGTACAGCTGAGGGAGTACATACAGTGCTGATGGACACAAAATAGAGAAGAAGAAAGGAACGTAGGAGGAGGGAACACTAAGCCCTAAGGCGCTTCTCTAGGCCCACCACTGTTCTTCTCCTAGTAGGTTCAATTCAAGATCCACCACACTTTCCAACAATAAAATTATCCTCACTCTTCACCCTTATCACCACAGCCCTCCCGCCTTCCTCTCAAACCACCAGTTCCTATCCTGAAGCCTTCCCTTGTGTCGATGCATTCACCAACCGCAGCCCTACCTACCCCACTCTGAGCAGAAGCTCAGCAAACGAAAAGATAGACCATAACCAGAGCATGGTAAAGGAAATAAAGTTCATAGTGTGGTATACAAATGCAGAATGATTATCGAAAAAAACGATGAGTTTAAAGAACGAATAGCAGAAGTAAATCCAGGCACCATAGTTATCATTGAGATGAAGTTACATGGAAAAATAATTGATGCCATATTCCCAGCAGGATACCAGGCAATAAGGAAAGACAGAGGAAACATAGAAGGGAAAGGAGTGGCTCTGCTAGTCCGAAAAAAGTGGAATTTCGAAGAGATGAGAAAAACAAAAAGAGATAAGCCAATTGATAATAAAGAGGGTACAGTCAAGACTGGGACTCCGAGCAGGTGATAGCAGTGATTTACAACCTATCACCAGCAGCAGGGGACTAAGACAGGAATTGGGCAATGTTGCCACCTTATTGGAAACAACAGGGAGAGCTCCTAGGTCTAAAGTGAAGTTATTAATCATGGGTGATTTCAACCACAAAGAAATTGATAAGACAACTAGAATGAATATCTTGGTCCAAAAATATGGCGAACCATGATGATGGAGATGGTTAGGGAAAGCTTTTTATGCCGGCATTTTCAGGACATGACAAGAAAGGAAGAAACGAACCAGCAAGATTGGATCTTGTATTTACCACAAGTACATCTAACATAGTTGAAACAGAACATGAAATCCCTGTGTGTGGTATTGACCATACAGTACTGAACGTCGTGTTTCTTGTGGGACTAAATATTGAGGGTGGAGAGGCAGGTGATAGGTGTGAGACACCAGACTTCAGAAGAGGGAATTTTGAAGGGATGGAAAAATTTCTGAATGCAATGTAGTGGGAAAGGGATCTGGAAGGAAAGTTACAGAAAGATATGATTGTGTACCTAGCCGTGAAGTGGTGGGAGGCAGAGAAGAAAATCATACCTCAGAAACAGAGCCTTTGGTTCAACCAGAGATACGGAGAGGACTAAACGAAAAGCACAAGAGCTTGAAAAAAAACTGAAGGACAATCGACAACAGAGAAGAGAGATTATCTAGAAACTAATATGCAAGGGTGAGGAGAGAAGCTGAGAGCAATTTGAAAAAGCCATAACAGCAAATCCCAAGACTGAATCACAATTTCTTCAGAGCGTCACCAGAAGACGACAATAATAAAACAGAAAATTCGCTGAAGATGGAACGACCGCTCGTGACAACGACAAGTGTTAAACAAAATGATTTAAGAAGCTTTCTTTGTGGAAACAAAGGCAATGCCAAGAGATCCTAGAGCGATGGTACACTGACGGGAAATGGAAAACAAGCAGTCAATATAGGAAGATGTAAATGAAAATTTTTGAGTGAGTTGAATACATACCTGGAGAGGGTTTCGGGGGTCATCGCACCAGCGGCTCGGTCTGAGACCAGGCCTCATGGTGGGTCAGGGTCTGATCAACCAGGCTGTTACTGCTGGCCGCACGTAAACTGATATATGAACCACAGCCCGGTTGGTCAGGTACTGACTTTAGGTGCCTGTCTAGTGCCTTCTTGAAGATAGCCAGGAGTCTTTTGGTAATCCGCCATATGTATGCTGGGAGGCAGTTGAACAGTCTTGGGCCCCGGGCACTCATTGTGTTGTCTCTCAGTGTACTCGTGGCACCCCTGCTTTTCATTAGGGGAATGTTGCATCACCTGCCGAGTCTTTTGCTTTCATAGGGAGTGATTTTCGTGTGCAAGTTTGGTACTAATCCCTCTAGGATTTTCCAAATGTATATTATCATGTATCTCTCTTGCCTGCATTCCAGGGAATACAGATTATGGCCTTCAACCATTCCCAGTAGTTTAGGTGCCTTATCGTACTTACGTGTGCCGTGAAAGTTATTTGTACACTCTCTAGGTCAGCAATTTCGCCTGCCTTGAAGGGTGCAGTTAGTGTACAGCAGTATTCCAGCCTAGAGAGAACAAGCGATTTGAAGAGAATCATCATGGGCTTGGAGTCCCTAGTTTTGAAGGTTCTCATTATTCATCTTATCATTATCCTAGCAGATGTGGTAGATACATAGTTGTGGTATTTGTGGTATCCTCTCACATTATCACTCCCAGGTCCTACACATTATTTTTTCGCTCTATTGTACGGTTAGAATTTGTCGTATACCCAGTTACAATTTTAATTTTCTCAAGTTTTCCATATCTGAGTAGTTGAAATTTCTCTTCATTGAACTTCATATTGTTTTTGTTTTGAGTGGCCCATTCGAAAATTTGGTTTATGTCAACTTGGAGTCTTGCGGTGTCTTCGATGGAGACACCGATGTCAGATATGAAGATGAGGAATAGAATGAGAGCGAGTAATGTGCCTTGTGGAACAGCTTTTCACCGTAGCTGCCTCAGACTTTACTCTGAGGCAGCTGTGTTCTATTTGTCAGGACGTTATAGATCAATCTACCATATTTTCCAGTTATTCCTTTATCACGCATTTTGTCCGCTATTACACCATGGTCACACTTGTCGAAAGCTTTTGCAAAGTCTGTGTATACTATATCTGTATTTTGTTTAGCCTCTACAGCATCCAGGACCTTGTCATAGTGATCTCCAGTAACTGGGACAAGCTTATGGTTCTTTTATATTGCACCTATCATATATATATATATATATATATATATATATATATATATATACGTATATATATATGTCGTGCCGATTAGGTAAAACATGAGATTTTGGCTTAAATAGCAACGCTCTTCTTGCCATATAAGACAAGTGAAAATTTGTGTATGTAATTATTTCGCAAATATCATTCTTAACATAACGAAAAAAATATATTTCATTGTGTTTGTTTATTATTAAATTAATGTTAACGTATCTAAAATATATTTAGATGGGTTAGGCTAAATTAAATTGCGCTTGTTGTAATAAGGTTAGGTAGGTTTTCAAAGTTTCTCTTGGTTCAAAATTATAAATTTTTACATTAACATAAATGAAAAAAATATATCTTTAAACGTATTAGACAATTTTTTAGAAAGGACTTAAATTTAAATGAGTTCTTGCTAATTGACCAGTTTTACCTAATCGGCACGACATATATATATATATATATATATATATATATATATATATATATATATATATATATATATTATATATATATATATATATATACGTATATATATATGTCGTGCCGATTAGGTAAAACTGGTCATTTAGCAAGAACTCATCTAAAATTAAGTCCTTTATAAAATTTTCTCTATACGTTTAAAGATATATTTTTTTCATTTATGTTAATGTAAAAATTTATAATTTTGTACCAAGAGAAACTTTGAAAACCTACCTAACCTTATTACAACAAGCGCAATTTAATTTAGCCTAACCCAACTAAATATATTTTAGATACGTTAACATTAATTTAATAATAAACAAACACAATGAAATATATTTTTTTCGTTATGTTAAGAATGATATTTGCGAAATAATTACATACACAAATTTTCACTTGTCTTATATGGCAAGAAGAGCGTTGCTATTTAAGCCAAAATATCATGTTTTACCTAATCGGCACGACATATATATATATATACGTATATATATATATATATATATATATATATATATGATAGGTGCAATATAAAAGAACCATAAGCTGGTCCAAGGAGCAATAAGCTTAAGAAGGCGTGATCCTCCCGGATGAACTGATGGATATAGATTTCTTTGGATCGCGAAGGAAATTGAATCTTGCGCCAAGCCACAGCTTAGGCGCTAAGTAGTAGTAGTAGTAGCAAGGGAGAGAGAGAGGGGGAAACAGAGGAGTGGGAGATACATACAGAGAGAGAGATAGAGAGAGTAGGAGGGATAGACAGAGAGAGTTATATATATATATATATATATATATATATATATATATATATATATATATATATATATATATATATATATATGTCGTGCCGATTAGGTAAAACTTGCGATTTTGGCTTAAATAGCAACGCTCACTTTGCCATATAAGACAAGTGAAAATTTGTGTATGCAATAATTTCGCCAAAATCATTCTGAACATAACGAAAAAATATATTTCATTGTGCTTGTTTATTATTAAATTAATGTTAACGTATCTAAAATATATTTAGTTGGGTTAGGCTAAATTAAATTGCGCTTGTTGTAATAAGGTTAGGTAGGTTTTCAAAGTTTTCTTGGTACAAAATTATAATTTTTACATTAACATAAATGAAAAAATATATCTTTAAACGTATAAGATAAATTTTTAGAAAGGACTTAATTTTAAATGAGTTCATGTAATTGACTCAGTTTTACTAATCGGCACGACATATATATATATATATATATATATATATATATATATATATATACGTATATATATATATATATATATGTCGTGCCGATTAGGTAAAACTTGCGATTTTGGCTTAAATAGCAACGCTCACCTTGCCATATAAGACAAGTGAAAATTTGTGTATGCAAAAATTTCGCCAAAATCATTCTGAACCTAACGAAAAAATATATTTCATTGTGTTTGTTTATTATTAAATTATTGTTAACGTATCTAAAATATATTTAGTTGGGTTAGGCTAAATTTAATTGCTCTTGTTGTAATAAGGTTAGGTAGGTTTTCAAAGTTTCTCTTGGTACAAAATTATAAATTCTTACATTAACATAAATGAAAAAAATATATTTTAAACGTATAAGAAAATTTTAGAAAGGTCTAATTAATTTTAGTAATTGACCAGTTTACTAATCAATATATATATATATATATATATATATATATATATATATATATATATATATAGTATATATATATATATATATATATATATATATATATATATATATATATATATATATATATATATATATATATATATATATATATATATATATATATATATATATATATATATATATATATATATATATATATATATATATATATATATATATATATATATATATATATATATATATATATATATATATATATATATATATATATTATATATAATATATACTATATATAATTAAAATGAAATCAGTTTATTAAAATAGTTTTACCCTAGTTTAGCCTATGATAAATCAGAGCTGGTTTCATAATCCTATAAAAACCTATATTTATACACAAATAACCAGGTCCTAGGAGAATGAAACTTATGACGACGATTCGGTCCGACTTGCACTAGGTCATAAGTAAGTAAGTAAGTAAGTTTATTCAGGTATACACAAATACATTTACATACATTATCATACATAGCAGCATATGTGTAGAGAACCTAGGATAACCCAAAAAAGTCAGACAGAGTGACTTATTTCCATTGGGGTCCTTTTTATACTTTAATATTTTACATTCTAGGATGTTATTATATTATAAAGGATATATGTATACTAGGAATAAGGTAAAAAGAGTTATTTACATATACATGTGTGTTAGCTAAAAAAATAAAAAATCTTTCTCCTCCCTTTCTGTCGCTACATTCATTAGGTACCTTTTGGTTCTCTTCTTGAACTGGCTCATGCTATGACTGGCTTTGACATGTGCAGGCAGTCTGTTCCATTCCTTTATTGCTGTACAATAAAACGTGTTTGAAGCCTAGCCACTGACTGTGGGAACTACAAAGTTGTGCTCTCTCCCTAGTACTATGAGTGCTTTGGTTCCCAGCTTTGACAAAATTGGCAGCAAGATATTCTGGACACTGTTTGTGAGCAATTTTATAAACTTGATTTAATTTAAGTTGTTTTACTCTGTCTTCAATATTCAGCATATCCAATTCTTGTAATTCATCCTGGCCTACATGTTCTCTTGGACCCAGGTCCTGGATGAATCTTACCATTTTGTTCTGGGTGATTTGCAGCTTATCTTTCAGTTTTTTTTGTCAAGGCAGAGTACCATGAAGAGCAAGCGTAGTCCATATGACATTGTATAAGGGCTAGACATAGGGTCCTGCGAGCCTCGGTAGGTAGACACTGTGCTTGTCTGTAGAGGAACTTCAGTCTGGCATTCGCTTTCTTTACTACACTGTTCCCTATCAATTCTCCTGACATGCATGGGTCAAAGGGGATTCCCAGATATTTTACTGAGGAAACTGAAGTGATGGGTTCCCCATTACACCGGACATTAAAATTATTTACCATTCTCAGTTTATATTTCGTGCCAAAGAGTATGGCTTCTGTTTTCCCGAGATGTAACGATAGTTTGTTGTCTACTAACCAATTGCTGCAGGACTCTAGTTCCAGTGTTAATACATTAGCTATATCTTGTGGGTCTTTACCTGACACTAACAGAGCACTGTCATCTGCATACAGTAGGAGTTTGCACTTGACACTGATGGACATATCATTTACATAACACAGGAATAATAAAGGACCTAGAATACTACCTTGGGGAACTCCACATGCTATCGGCAGTGGTTCTGATTCCGTTTTGTTGATTTTGACAATTTGTTTCCTGTTGCTAAGATAGGACTTAAACCAGTCTGTGGAACCTATGCCGATAGCTTGAAGTTTCTTACATAATATATTGTGGTTGACAGTATCGAAGGTCTTTTGCAAGTCTAAAGTTACCATTCCTATGAGGTTCCCTATAGTTGGACCGAAGTGCCGTCATAAGTTTCAGTGTCCAGCTGCGTGTTATTTGTGTATTGTTCCAGTCACCGAATAGTGCCCTTCTGTTGAACGTATCTACACAAGGGTTAAAAAAAAACGGTCGTTGAAGACTGGAAATGAGGTAGATGAAAATATACTGGAAACGTTCATATAAGTACGATCATTACTTGTGGTGTGAGATTATACACTTCAGGATTACAACTCATTCCCGCACCTCTGCGTTATTGTTCACTGGTACCGTAAATGAAAGTTTCTAAGTGTTGCTGTTAAAGAACAATCAATGATTGATGTCTTCCTCCTGGTGGTGTCTCAACCAGGTTATTGATGACTTAAAACCAGTCATTGCATGAGTTAGTTCTTACGTTACGTGTTCATTGTCAGTTGCAGAGTAGCCTAACCAGAGCAATAACAACCTAGTACTAACCTTATCCTAACCAGACCTAGCTTAATATTAATCCAGGCAAAATCTAACCTGCTCTAACTCACCCTAACCTTATCCTGACCAACAGAAACTTAACTCAACTCTACCTAAAACAAAATCTAACATAACTGCAACTAACCCAAGGCCAGGCTAACTTTATTAGCACGTCAGTCCTACGCTATCCTAGCCCCAACTAACCAAAGCCTAACAACCCAGCAACACGTGGTTATAACCATACTGATTAGGGAAGTTGAACCTTATTGATCATGTAATAATATTCGCTGTCACTCGGAGGTGAATTACACTAAATCACTCTAACCATCGACATTGGAGAACTGAGTCATCATCAGCAGCGTGATCATGTAGACTCATTACCAACACCGACCTTGTCGGTGACACTTCATTTCCCGGCAGAAGTGAGTCCTTTGAGAGAAAATCTTGAGGAAAAAGTGTAATGGCCTCCCTCTTCAAAGACGGAGCCAAACGAACATTATGTGCGAGCTAATAGGGCTTTTAAGCCTCTAACATCGGACTCGTGTACACAAATTTTAATTAACAATTAGGTATTTTTTAGGTCAGGGCGCCTCTAGGAAAGCGGAGAATGCAAATTTTGATAGACAAGAGCGATCGGGTTTAACGAGAATTTACATTTGAGGAAATTACTAAACAATATTCATGTTATAAAACATGAAGCCAATAAACTTTGTAAAGTAGTCTCAGTTATTTGTGGTTAATTAAATTAGGAAGCTTAAGGGAGTGAAGGTAATAGTTTCAAGTGGTAACAAAAAGTTATAAAAGTATTTTTATGTTAAGAAACATAATCAAGTAATCTGATTGTATGTTCGTCTATTTTTTGGCAACCATTCTTGAAGATTGATGGAGAAGGGGAGGGAAGGGGTGGATGAGAGGTGGGTGTGAGGTCGGTGAGGTGGGGGGGTGGAAAAGGGAGGTAGGGGAGAGATGAATGGGTTTAAGTGTTAAATAATAAGGGGTGACGAAGGGGAGAAGAGCGGAGTGAGCAGGGAGGAGGAAAAGTGGTGGAAGAGGAGAAGGGAGACGGGACAAAAGAAATGGATAATTGTGTGCCGATACTGATTCTGTATTACAGTTACAGTTTGGGAAGAAACACAGAAACGTAAGAGTATCTGCATTATTTCAGAGTGATTTTAGTTGAAGAGGAGGTTCTTATGAGTCTTGACTCAAATGAAATTATCCGCTAAACTTCTGACACTAGTGAACTGCTGAGATCTCCTCACTGCACAAGGTAAA
This sequence comes from Cherax destructor, assembly GCA_009830355.1. Classification (NCBI taxonomy): domain Eukaryota; kingdom Metazoa; phylum Arthropoda; class Malacostraca; order Decapoda; family Parastacidae; genus Cherax; species Cherax destructor. Next base: position 22,446 of record WNWK01015184.1, read on the forward strand.
ATTAAAATATTAATATTTAAGCGCTAATTGTTCAGTCAGTAAAGGCAACCTGCATGAAGTTTTGCCACTTTCAAATACTCATGTGTATTTTTATTCGTATAGGTAACAGCTTCTTGTTTCCAGATCAGATGACTTGGGTAATTAATTTGTGCTATATGTAATAACATATTTCACAAATCGGGTGCTCATACACCCGCTCATTTTCAATCAGTTTTTTGGTATGGCTTTATAGGTAGTGTTCAATACCCACTTTTTTTTTTTTTATTATTATTAACACATCGGCCGTCTCCCACCAAGGCAGGGTGGCCCGAAAAAGAAAAAAATCATCATTCACTCCATCACTGTCTTGCCAGAGGCATGCTTACACTACAGTTATAAAACTGAAACATTAACACCCCTCCTTCAGAGTGCAGACACTGTACTTCCCATCTCCAGGACTCAAGTCCGGCCTGCCGGTTTCTCTGAATCTATTCATAAATGTTACCTTGCCTACACTCCAACAGCACGTCAAGTCCTAAAAACCATTTGTCTCCATTTGCTCCAATCTAACACGCTCACGCATGCTTTCTGGAAGTCCAAGCCCCTCGCACACAAAACCTCCGTTATCCCCTCCATCCTTTCCTAGGCCGACCCCTACCATGCCTTCCCTCCACTACAGATTTATAAGTTCTCGAAGTCATTCTATTTCCTTCCATCCTCTCTACATGTCCGAACCACCTCAACAACCCCCTCCTCAGCCCTCTGGATAATAGTTTTGGTATTCCTGCACCTTCTCCTAATTTCCAAACTACGAATTATCTGCATTATATTCACACCACACACTGCTCTTAGATATGACATCTCCACTGCCTCCAGCCTTCTCCTTGTTGCAACATTCATCACAAATGTTTCACACCTATACAAGAGGGTTGGTATATCTATACTCTCATACATTCCCCTCTTTGCTTCTATGGACAAAGTTCTTTGCCTCTACAGACTCCTAAGTTGTTACGGCCCCCTACCTAACAACGGTTGTTAGGTAGTTACCTTACCGGCCGGCAGTCAAGGGGGTTACGTCATCAGACCTGATGTTTGACTTCCGAGCCGGCTTGACTGACAGTGTCCACCAGACTCTAGTAGAGAGTGTCCACCAGACTCTCCTAGAGGGTGTCAACTATACTCTCACACTGGAGAGCGTTAACCGGACTCTCCACATACACTATTGTAGAGTGTCCTTCCGACTCTCCCTACACCATTGGAGAGTGCTCACCGGACTCTCTTCCCTACACCTTGGAGAGTGTATAGACTCCTCCTTGCACCTTGGAGAGTGTACACCAGACTCTCCAACTGGAGAGTGTCCTAGACTCTCCCAGAACTCCAACTGGAGAGTGTAAACTCTCCCAGATACTCCACTGGAGTGTTCGACAGATAGACCTTGAGAGTGACTCTTCATGCTGGTGACGGCCTTAGACTCCAACTGGCTTATTCACCAGACTGTAGCTGAGACTGTGTACCGAGACTGTTATACCTGAAATATCGTACCTGAAATGAAATTATTGTACGTGAGACTGTGTACCCGGAGTTGTGTGTACCCGGAGTTTTTCAGGTATTCAGTGTGTATCCGGAGAGCTTTCAGGTGATGTGGTGTCAGGTGACTCCCTTATCAGGGTGCGAACCCAGTGACATCTGGTGGCACAACACAAGTGGAATGGTCGTGTGATTTGGTGTTGGTGTCGGATGACGCTGTGTTAAGGTTTTTAGAGACGGAGTCGTGACACAGAGGACGTGTTGTGTAACACAGAGTGTCGTGTGATACGGAGAGAAGGCGTGTTGTGTAACACAGAGACAAGGGTGTCTGATGACACGGAAGAGAATGCGTGTCATGGCTAGAGGATTGGTAGTGTCCTGTGTGACACGACGATGGCAGCGACGCTTGACACTGCACTGAATTTTCATGATTGTTTTACTTGTGATTTTTTTACTACGTTTTAAATTGTTATAAATGTGTATAAAGAGATATATGTTTTTACACAAATTATAAGATTATATGTTTTTATTCAGAGTATGTTTTTATATTATTAATAATATAATAAATATTGAAAATCTGATAGTTTACTTAGTATCCCAAACAGTCGTTTATTACAAATGTTCATGATTCACCTCATCTTTCATGGACCCATCTGCTGACACATCCACTCTTAAATATCTGAATACATTCACCTCCTCCATTCTCTCTCCCTCCAATCTGATATCCAATCTTTCGTCAAATATTTTTTTTGTTATCCTCATCACCTTACTCTTTCCTATATTCACTTTTAATTTTCTTTTACATACCCTACCAAACTTATCCACCAGCCTCTGCAACTTCTCTTCAGAATCTCCCAAAAGCACAGTGTCATCAGAAAAGAGCAACTGTGACAACTCCCAATTTGAGGTAGATTCTTTTTCTTTTAACCCCACACCTCTTGCCAACACCCACGCATTCACTTCTCTTACAACCCCATCTATAAATATATTGAACAACCATAATGGCATCACACATCCTTGTCTAAGGAATACTTTTACTGGGAAATAATCTCCCTCTCTCCTACATACTCTAACCTAAGCCTCATTGTCCTCGTAAATACTCTTCCCTGCTTTCAGTAACCTACCTCCTATTCCATACATTTGCAACGTCTGCCACATTGCCCTCCCCCCCTTATCCACCCTATCATTCGCCTTTTCCAAATCCATAAATGCAACAAAAAACTTTTTTCCGTTATCTAAATACTGTGCACCTATATGTTTCACTGTAAACACTTGGTCTTCATACCCCATACGTTTCTTAAAGCCTCATTGTTCATCTGCTATCTTACTCTCCGTCTTACTCTTAATTCTTTCAATAACTCTACAATACAATAACTCTACCAGGTATACTCAACAGACTTATTCCCCTATAATTTTTGCACTCTCTTTTGTCCCCTTTGCCTTTATACAAAGGAACTATGCATGCTCTCTGCCAATCCATATGTACCTTACCCTCTTCCATACATTTGTTAAATAATAGCACCAACCACTCCAAAACTATATCCCCACCTGATTTTAACATTTATATTGTTATCCCATCAATCCCAGCTGCCTTACCCTCTTTCATTCTACCTCACGAACTTTCCCCCTTACTCACCACTGGCTCTTCCTCACTCCTACAAGATGTTATTTCTCCTTGCCCTATACACGAAATCACAACTTCCCTATCTACATAAACATTTAAAAATTCCTCGTAATAGTCCTTCCATCTTCCTGATACATCTAACTCTCCAATTAATAATTCTCCTCTCCTATTTTTAAATATCAAATCTAAAATTTGTTGCTAACATCTCACCCACTCTCTCATTTGCTCTCTTTTTACATTGCTTCACCACTCTCTTAATCTCTCTTTTTCTCTCCATATACTCCTCCGTCCTTGCATCACTTCTACTTTGTAAAACCTCTCATATGCTAACTTTTTCTCACATACTACTCTCTTTAAATCATCATTCCACCAATTGCTCTTCTTCCCTCCCGCACTCACTTTCCTGTAACCACAAACTTCTGCTGAATACTCTAACACTACTTTCTTAAACCTACCCCATACATATTCCACCCCATTCTGGGTCCCTTATTATTCCTGTGTTATGTAAATGACATGTCCATCAGTGTCAAGTGCAAACTCCTACTGTATGTGGATGACAGTGCTCTGTTAGTGTCAGGTAAAGACCCACAAGATATAGCTAATGTATTAACATTGGAACAGGAGTCGTGCAGTAAATGGTTATTAGACAACAAACTATCGTTACACCTCGGGAAAACAGAAGCCATATACTCTTTGGCACGAAATATAAACTGAGAAGGGTAAATAATTTTAATGTCCGGTGTAATGGGGAATCCATCACTTCAGTATCCTCAGTAAAATATCTGGGAATCCCCTTTGACCCATGCATGTCAGGAGAATTGATAGGGAACAGTGTAGTAAAGAAAGCGAATGCCAGACTGAAGTTCCTCTACAGACAAGCACAGTGTCTACCTACCGAGGCTCGCAGGACCCTATGTCTAGCTCTTATACAATGCCATATAGACTATGCTTGCTCTTCTTGGTACTCTGCCTTGACAAAAAAACTGAAAGATAAACTGCAAATCACCCAGAACAAAATGGTAAGATTCATCCTGGACCTGGGTACAAGAGAACATGTAGACCAGGATGAATTACAACAATTGGATATGCTGAATATTGAAGACAGAGTAAAACAACTTAAGTTGAATCAAGTTTACAAAATTACTCACAAACAGTGTCCAGAATATGCTGCCAATTTTGTCAAGGCTGGGAACCAAAGAGGTCATAGTACTAGGGGGAGAGAGCACAACTTTGTAGTTCCCACAGTCAGTGACTAGGCTTCAAACACGTTTTACTGTACAGCAATAAAGGAATGGAACAGACTGCCTGCACATATCAAAGCCAGTCATAGCATGAGCCAGTTCAAGAAGAGAGCCAAAAGGTACCTAATGAATGTAGCGACAGAAAGGGAGGAGAATGATTTTTTTTATTTTTTTAGCTAACACACACGTAAATGTAAATAACTCTTTTTACCTTATTCCTAATATATATCCTTTATAGTATAATAACATATATCTTACAGTGTATAATATTAAGGTATTAGAAGGACCCTAATAAAAATAAGTAACTCTGACTTTTTTGGGTTATCCTTGGTTCTCTATACATATGCTGCTATGTATGATAATGTATGTAAATGTATTTGTGTATACCTGAATAAACATATTTACTTACTTTCATTAGCCCATCTATCTTCCAATAGTTGTTTATATCTTACCCTAACCGCCTCCTCCTTTAGTTTATAAACCTTCACTTATCTCTTACTTGCTCCTTCTATTTTCCTTGTATTCCATCTACCTTTTACTCTCACTGTAGCTACAACTAAAAAGTGATCTGATATATCTGTGGCTCCTCTATAAACATGTACAACCTGAAGTTTACTCAATAGTCTTTTATCTACCAATACGTAGTCCAACAAACTACTGTCATTACAGCATTATTGATTTATTTTGTAAATGTTGTTTCACAACTTTTATACTGTGCCCCATTCATACGTAGGTTGTTAGTGCTTCTATCTAATAGTGAAGGTATTGACCATCATTATTATATTACTATAAATAATATTGGAGTTAATCCAGTTGTCAATGTATAAGAATAGTTTCATATGTTTACTCTTCTTCAGATATTCAGTTTTCACAATTTATTTCTTGTTGAATACTGAAATGCTGTGGATCCTTGTTTCAAAATATGTTGTTGAAATAGGAACATAAATGTAATACATAATACTTAAATACAGTGGACCCCCGGTTTTCGTGATTTTTTCGTTCCAGAATGCTGTTCAAGTGCCATTACCAAACGAATTTATCCCCATAAGGAATAATGTAAAGTAGACTAGTGTTTTTAGACCCCCAAAAATACACTTACAAAAGCATTTAAAAAAATACACTTACATAAAAGGGCGAGTTTGGAGCAAGACGAACACCGGGGGTCCACTGTACATCGTCTATTGAACACCAAATCTAAAATTGAAGGAATTAGTTCTTTAACCATCCACCTTCACTTGCGATGATCTCTAGGAACCCTTCAGTTAATGAAGCTACAGGATTATAAACCAATTGTGGTTTCTTCCTCAGGGTCTCCCACTCCTCCCTTGCATGGTTTAGCAGTTGCAGTAAAATTATTTCCATTCCTAGCTTCCACACGTTCACGACGTTAACCCAGATATTTTCGATTGGGTTCGTATCACAACTCTTACTGGGCCATGGAAGGTCGAAATCCCTCTGTTCTTGGGACCACTGCCGCACAACACTGGCAGGATGCCAAGGACAGCTCTCCTGCATCCAGTGTTATCCACGAGATAATCCACTCCTTTACCATTATTATCCGCGAGATAACTTACTCTACTCAATGTGTTATCCGCGAGATAACTTACTCCACTACCTGTGTTATCCGCGAGATAACTTACTCCACTACCTGTGTTATCCACGAGATAACGTACTCCACTACTGTGTTATCTGCGAGATAACTTACTCCACTACCTGTGTTATCCATTAGGTTATGGATGCCAGAGGTCAGGGTGTGACGGTGCCACATCTCTCTGGCCTCCGCTCCGTTAGTGCCATTTCGTGTGGTTGTTGCGGCCCTGCTTCCCTCTAAACATAAAGCTTTCTCGCCATTACCCCAAATTATGTGAAAAGAAATTTATTTTCTGCCATTTTCCTGTTGTACACATAACGGTAAGCGTGATCCAGCAGGTAACAGCGCAAGATACCCATCATACTAAGTCTTGCTGGTAACGAGTAACGTAATCATGGTGCTATATCTGGCAGGTAACGAGTAATATAATCGTCATGCTAAACCCGGATGGTAAAGAGTAATGTAATTATCATAACGCAGGTTCCGCTTCGTTTACCTCTGTATCTGGAAAAATAATTGCGTTAAAAAGCATAAGCTCTTTTTTTTTGCGGCTCTCAGCTGTGGCTGTGCGCGAGGAATTTTCCCGGTAACGAGGCATAAAGTTTCCTGGCAGCGTAATGGAGACATAAAGTATGTATCAGCGTTATGGTGGAGTGCCAACACCGGTATGTGAAACTTTTATAGCAACTCAAATATTCAGCCTCGCTCCTACCCCCTACCCCTTATTACTACCTACCCCCTTTCTCCCCTTATGTCCCTTACTCCACTTCCCCCTTCAACCCCCAACCCCTCAGTGACTAACTTCCCCTCCCTTCCTGCCCAGCTTGCTGGTTCCCCTTCCCCTCTTCCCCCTTCCCTCTCCCATCTTCCCTTCCCTCACTTCCCTCCCTTCATGCCTTTCCCTTCTTTCCACTCCCCACTTCTCCCTCCCCTTTTCCTCCTCCCCTTTTCCTCCTCCCCTTTTCCTCCTCCCCTCTTCCCTACATCCGCCCCCATCCATCAATTTGCATCCCGCCTCGCTATTTCAGTTATGCTGTTATAATTAACGGTGAGGGGTTCTTGTTCCAAGAGACTGGAGCTCTCCTTGACGAGTAAAACCCTTGTACAACACTTAGATATACAGCACTTGCTGTCACGACTTTCAGCCTGCGCTACAAGCAATTAAAACAATGGAGGCAATACAAGTTGAGAGGTAACTTAGAGAGGATCAGTCCCTCAACCTTGATAGGTGGTCAGTCCTTTAGCCTAAAGCAGAAAAATGATGCAATAGACTAACATATTGGAGCTAGAAATCAGGTGTACCATGGTACCTGTATACTAACAGCAAGAATAATTATTTCCGAATAGAAGAAAGTCACTTTGTCAGACTTTTTTTGGGTTATCCTGGAAGGTAATCTACACATATGCTTCTATGTATGATAATTTATGTAACTGTATTTATATGTACTTGTACCTGATAAAACTGACTTACTAATACTAAGAATAGGCATTAAAGTGTAACTGAATAGGCATTAAAGTGTAACTGATATATAGGTATCTGTGTATAAATACTGCTGCTCCTAGTCAATACACATCGAGAGAGAGTTTCTTGAGAATTAATGCAATGTGTATGTCAGTCGGACAGTGAAACTGGACATGATGGTTTCTAATAGCTGAGTAAAATGATGAGTTGACTGCTTGCTGCGAGATGATGAGTTGACTGCTTGCTGCGAGATGATGAGTTGACTGCTTGCTGCGAGATGATGAGTTGACTGCTTGCTGCGAGATGATGAGTTGACTGCTTGCTGCGAGATGATGAGTTGACTGCTTGCTGCAAGATGATGAGTTGATTGCTTGCTGCGAGATGATGAGTTGACTGCTTGCTGCGATATGATGAGTTTACTTCTTGCTGCGAGATGATAAGTTGACTGTTTGATCCAAGATGATGAGTTGACTGCTTGATTCAAGGTGACGGGTTGACTGCTTTCTTCAAGGTGACGGGTTGACTGCTTTCTTCAAGGTGACGGATTGACTGCTTTCTTCAAGGTGACGGGTTGACTGCTTTCTTCAAGGTGACGGGTTGACTGCTTTCTTCAAGGTGACGGGTTGACTGCTTTGTTAAAAATGTTCTCAGACCTCACGCTTCAAACTTCAGTGTTATTTTCTTACCCTTGCAATTTGATCACGCTACGCCATTGAAAATATTTCTACGATAGCTGAAGCCTATCAAGTTCCTCTCAGCTGAGTGTCAGTAAGCACACCTAATCCAAACAGACATGATTATCAGTAAATCCCACGTAGTAATAAATGAAAAGCAATATATATATATATATATATATATATATATATATATATATATATATATATATATATATATATATATATATATATATATATGTATATATATATATATATATATATATATATATATATATATATATATATATATATATATATATATATATATATATACTCATCATCTCGCAGCAAGCAGTCAACTCATCATCTCGCAGCAAGCAGTCAACTCATCATCATCTCGCGCAAGCAGCAACTCATCATCTCGCAGCAAGCAGTCAACTCATCATCTCGCAGCAAGCATCAACTCATCATCTCGCCAAGCAGTCAACTCATCATTTACTCAGCTATTAGAAACCATCATGTCAGTTTCACTGTCCGACTGACATACACATTGCATTAATTCTCAAGAAACTCTTCTCGTGTGTATTGACTAAGACAGCAGTATTTATACACAGATACGTATATATCAGTTACACTTTATCTATTCTTAGTATTATAAGTCATTATTATAGTAATATATATTCAGTTTTATCAGGTAAATATATATATATATATATATATATATATATATATATATATATATATATATATATATATATATATATATATATATATATATATATATATATATATATATATATATATATATATATATATATATTTTTTTTTTTTTTTAACACTCGGCCGATTCCCACCAAGGCAGGGTGGAACGAAAAAGAAAAACTTTCATCATCATTCACTCCATCACTGTCTTGCCAGAGGGGTGCTTTACACTACAGTTATAAAACTGCAACATTAACACCCCTCCTTCAGAATGCAGGCACTGTACTTCCCATCTCCAGGACTCAAGTCCGGCCTGCCGGTTTCCCTGAATCCCTTCATAAATGTTACTTTGCTCACACTCCAACAGCACGTCAAGTATTAAAAACCATTTGTCTCCATTCACTCCTATCAAATACGCTCACACATGCTTGCTGGAAGTCCAAGCCCCTCGCACACAAAACTTCCTTTACCCCCTCCCTCCAACCTTTAATAGGCCGACCCCTACCCCGCCTTCCCTCCACTACAGATTTATACACTCTCGAAGTTATTCTGTCTCGTTCCATTCTCTCTACATGTCCGAACCACCTCAACAACCCCTTCTCAGCTCTCTGGATAATAGTTTTGGTAATCCCGCACCTCCTCCTAATTTCAAAACTCCGAATTCTCTGCATTATGTTCACACCACACATTGACCTCAGACATGACATCTCCACTGCCTCCAGCCTTCTCCTCGTTGCAACATTCATCACCCATGCTTCACACCCATATAAGAGTGTTGGTATAACTATACTCTCATACATTCCCTTCTTTACTTCCATGGACAAAGTTCTTTGTCTCCACAGACTCCGAAGTGCTCCACTCACCCTTTTTCCCTCATCAATTCTATGATTCACCTCATCCTTCATAGACCCATCTGCTGACCTGTCCACTCCCAAATATCTGAATACATTCACCTCCTCCATACTCTCTCCCTCCAATCTGATATCCAATCTTTCGTCACCTAATCTTTCTGTTATCCTCATCACCTTACTCTTTCCTATATTCACTTTCAATTTTCTTCTTTTACACACCCTACCAAATTCATCCACCAACCTCTGCAACTTCTCTTCAGAATCTCCCAAAAGCACAGTGTCATCAGCAAAAAGCAACTGTGAAAACTCCCACTTTGTATTTAATTCTTTATCTTTTAGCCCAACACCTCTTGCCAAGACCCTCGCATTCACTTCTCTTACAACCCCATCTATAAATATATTGAACAACCATGGTGACATCACACATCCTTGTCTAAGGCCCACTTTTACTGGGAAATAGTCCCCCTCCCTCCTACACACTCTAACTTGAGCCTCACTATCCTCATAAAAACTCTGCACTGCTTTCAGTAACCTACCTCCTATCCCATACACCTGCAACATCTGCCACATTGCCCCCCTATCCACCCTATCATACGCCTTTTCCAAATCCATAAATGCCACAAAAACCTCTTTACCCTTATCCAAATATTGTTCACCTATATGTTTCACTGTAAACACTTGGTCTACACACCCCCTACCTTTCCTAAAGCCCCCTTGTTCATCTGCTATCCTGCTTTCTGTATATATATATATATATATATATATATATATATATATATATATATATATATATATATACATTTCAAGAGGATTGTGGACGTATAAACTTAATGTCAGTAACTGTTTAAGGACTGGGCTGCGGGTCGCTGACCCCGGAACACCGGGGGTCAGCGACCCCAGCCCAGAACAGCCCAGAAAACTATGCCTATTCTCATACACAAAATAAGAACTTACGAAAGGCCACACTTGACATAGAATAATTAATTAATGTTAAATGCCCGCAAGATTCACTAAATATCGTGAGGCATTTCAGACAAAAATCACAAAATACGAATAACCTCCAGAAAGTAAGTTCTGCAGTGAGCAGTATGTTGACGCTTTGCTCAACTCTGTCCTACAATCTGTGAGAATCAGTGTTCACCAGTAATGCCCACAGCTATATACAACCAGGACCAGACTAAAACGGAGGCGATAAAAGTGTAAATAATGTGCTTGAATATGTCGGCTGTGTTGTGTGGACGAGCAGCGTGTGTCCTCTACAGAAGCAACGAGGGAACACAGTTAGTGAGGCTCTCTCACCTGCCTGCCTTCATGTAAAAACAGAAATATCTTCGTCTCTTTGACATTCCTGACTGGGGTCAGATGTAGCCGCTGAATAGTTACAACAAAATGTATAAAATACTTGTATCCTTTCCGTAACAAATACTTCAACCGACCATAGTCATGTACATACACAAAAACACATAAAAACTTAACATGCATAGTAAATAATAATAAGATGATACTTATAATCATCTAAAATTATAATGAATACTAATATATACAATAAAGAAAATGAGTGGTACTACTAATAAAAATTATTATTAAAATTGATCCTTATCATTCCAGCTTCGAATAGAAATGTAAATCAAATGAAAATAATAATCATATATGACACAGATAGAGGCATTAATAATGGCGTTACTATTACTCTAAGAATAATCGAGTGCCATAAGAAAAAAAATATTACAGAGGAAATACAAGTATTGCTATGCAAATACAAGTATTACTGAGGAAATACAGGTATTATTGAGGAAATACAAGTATTATTGAGGAAATACAAGTATTATTGAGGAAATACAAGTATTATTAAGGAAATGCAAGTATTATTGAGGAAATACAAATATTTCTGATGAAATATTAGTCCTAATGATAAAATACAAGTGTTATTGAGTAAATACAAGTATTACTGAGGAAATGCGAGTATTATTGAGGAAATACAAGTACTACTGAGGTAATACAAGTATTACTGAGGAAATACAAGTATTATTGATGAAATAAAAGTATTACTTAGGAAATACAAGTATTATTGAGGAAATACAAGTATTACTGAGGAAATACAAGTATTATTGAGGAAATACAAGAATTATTGAGGAAATACAAGTATTACTGAGGAAATAAAACTATTATTGAGGAAATACAAATATTATTGAGGAAATGTAAGTATTTCTAAGGAAATACAAGTACTACTGAGAAAATACAAGTACTACTGAGGAAATGCAAGTATTACTGAGGAAATGCAAGTATTACTGAGGAAATACAAGTACTACTGAGGAAATACAAATATTACTGAGGAAATACAAGTATTACTGAGGAAATACAAGTATTATTGAGGAAATACAAGTATTACTGAGTAAATATAAGTATTTCTGATTAAATACAAGTATTATTGAGGAAATACAAGTATTATTGAGGAAATACAAGTATTACTGAGGAAATACAAGTGTTATTGAAGAAATACAAATATTTCTGATGAAATATTAGTCCTAATGATAAAATACAAGTGGTATTGAGGAAATACAAGTATTACTGAGGAAATGAAAGTATTATTGAGGAAATGCAAGTATTACTGAGGAAATAAAAGTATTATTGAGGAAATACAAATATTTTTGAGGAAATGCAAGTACTACTGAGGAAATACAATTGTTTTTAGGAAATACAATGATTATGAAATTAATACAAGTATTTCTGAGGAAATACAAGTATTATTGAGGAAATAGGAAGATTATGAAGATAATACAAGTATATACAAGGATACTGAAATATACTTGTATATCCTGAGTGTGTCGTTATCATGTCTCCCCTGTCCCTCCTATCCTCCAGTGTCGTAAGGTCCATTTCCTTCACTCTTTCTTCATAGGACATTCCCCCTAGCTACGGGGCTAGTCTTGTTACAAACCCCAAGATCCTTTTCAATGAGTGAGGTTTGCAGTCTTTGGTCCCCTAGACTGTACTATGTCTGCGGTCTTCTTTGCCCTTCCCGATCTTTAAGACTTTGCATTTGGTGGGGTTAAGTTCCAGGAGCCAGTTGCTGGACCAGGCCTGCAGTTTGCCCAGGTCCCTTTGTAATCCTGTCTGATCTTCATCTGATTTAATTATCCTCATTAACTTCACATCATCTGCAAACAGGGACACTTTTGAGTCTATCCCTTCCGGCATGTCATTCACATATTCCAGAAACAGCACCGGTCCTAAGACTGACCGCTGTGGAACCCCACTCGTCACAGGCGCCCACTCTGACACCTCGTCACTTACCATGAGTTGTTGTTGCCTCCGTGTCAGGCATTCTCTAATCCATTGCAGTGCCTTTCCTGTTAGGCGTGCCTGATTCTCTAGCTTTGTACTAATCTCTTGTGTGGAACTGTGTCGAAAGCTTTCTTGCAGTCCAAGAAAATGCAGTCTACCCACCCCTCTCTGTCTTGTCTTACTTCCGTTACCGTGTCATAAAATTCGTGCTGGTTGTCATGTGTAAGTTCATTCTTTTGTAAGTGCTTCACCACTCTCCTGATAATCTTCTCCGTGTTTTTGCATACTATACATATCAGTGACACTGGTCTGTAGTTCAATGCCTCGTGTACTCACCTAGTTGTTGTGGTTGTAGGGGTCAAGTCATAGCTCCTGGTCCCACCTCTTCACTGGCCGCTACTGGGTCACTCTCCCTGCGCCATGAGTTTTATCATACCTCTTCTTAAAGCTATGAATGGAACCTGCCTCCACTACATCGCTTCCCAAATTATTCCACTTCCCGACCACTCTGTGACTGGAGAAATACTTCCTAACATCCCTGTGATTCATCTGAGTCTTCAACTTCCAGCTGTGTCCCTTTGTTGCTGTGTCCCATCTCTGGAACATTCTGTCTCTGTCCACCTTGTCAATTCCTTTAAGTATTTTATATGTCGTTATCATGTCCCCTCTATCTCTCCTGTCTTCCAGTGTCGTCAGGTCGATTTCCCTTAACCCCTCCTAGTAGGACATACCCCTTAGCTCCGGAACTAGTCTTGTTGCAAACCTTTGCACTTTCTCTAGCTTCTTTACGTTCTTGGCTAGGTGTGGGTTCCAAACTGGTGCTGCATACTCCAATATTGGCCTAACGTACACAGTGTACACGGTCCTGAACGATTCTTTACTAAGATGTCGGAATGCTGTTCTTAGGTTTGCTAGGCGCCCGTATGCTGCAGCAGTTACTTGGTTGATGTGCACCTCAGGAGATGTGCCTAGTGTTATACTCACCCCAAGATCTTTTTCCTTGATTGAGGTTTGTAGTCTCTCGTGTGTGTGTATGTACTCACCTATTTGTGGTTGCAGGGGTCGAGTCATAGCTCCTGGCCCCGCCTCTTCACTGATTGCTACTAGGTCCTCTCTCTCCCTGCTCCATGAGCTTTATCAAACCTCGTCTTAAAAATGTATGGTTCCTGCCTCCACTACGTCACTTTCTAGGCTATTCCACTTCCTGACAACTATATGACTGAAGAAATACTTCGTAACATCCCTTTGACTCATAGGAGTCTTCAACTTCCAACTGTGATCTCTTGTTTATGTGTCCCCTCTCTGGAACATCTTGTCTCTGTCCACCTTATCTATTCCTCGCAGTATTTTATATGTCGTTATCATGTCTCCCCTAACCCTTCTGTCCTCTTGTGTCGTCAGGCCGATTTCCCTTAACCTTTCTTCGTAGGACAATCCCCTTAGCTCTGGGACTAGTCTTGTTGCAAACCTTTGCACTTTCTCTAATTTCCCGACGTGCTTGACCAGGTGTGGGTTCCAAACTGGTGCTGCATACTCCAGTATGGGCCTGACGTATATGGTGTACAGAGTATTGAACGATTTTTTAGTGAGGTATTGGAACGCTATTCTTAGGTTTGCCAGCCGCCCATATGCTACAGCAGTTATCTGATTGATGTGTGCCTCAGATGTGCTCGGTATTATACTCACCCCAAGATCTTTTTCCTTGAGTGAGGTTTGCAGTCTTTGGCCACCTAGATTATACTCTGTCTGCGGTCGTCTTTGCCCTTCCCCGATCTTCATGACTTTACATTTGGCAGGGTTAAATTCAAAGCGCCATTTACTGGACCAGTCTTGTAGCCTGTCTAAGTCTCTTTGTAGTCCTGCCTGATCCTCAACTGATTTAATTCTTCTCATTAACTTCACATCATCTGCAAACAGGGACACTTCTGAGTCTATCCCTTCCGTTAGGTCATTCACATATACCAAAAACAGTACAGGTCCTAGGACTGACCCTTGTGGAACCTCACTCGTCACAGGTGCCCACTCTGACACCTCGTCACATACCATGACTCGTTGTTGCCTCCCTGTCAGATATTCTCTGATCCATTGCAGTGCCTTTCCTGTTACGTGTGCCTGATCCTCTAGCTTTTGCATTAACCTCTTGTGATGAACTGTGTCGAACGCCTTCTTGCAGTCCAAGAAAATGCAGTCTATCCACCCCTTTCTCTCGTGTCTTACTTATGTTACCTTGTCATAAAACTCCAGTAGGTTTGTGACACAGGATTTTCCTTCCCTGAAACCGTGCTGGTTGTCGTTTATAAGCTTGTGTCTTTCTAGGTGCTCCACCACACACACACACACATTTGTGTGTGTACTCACCTAATTGTGGTTGCAGGGGTCGAGACACAGCTCCTGGCCCCGCCTCTTCGCTGTCCGCTACTGGGACTCCGCTATCCCTGCTCCATGAGCTTTATCATACCTTGTCTTAAAACTATGTATGGTTCCCGCCTCCACTATATCGTTCGCTAGACTATTCCACTTCCTAACTACTCTATGGCTGAAGAAGTGCTTCCTAACATCCCTTTGACTCATCTGAGTCTTCAGCTTCCAGTTGTGTCCCCTTGTTTCTGTGTTCCCCCTCTGGAACATCCTGTCACTATCTACCTTGTCAATTCCCCGCAGTGTTTTGTATGTCGTTATCATGTCTCCTCTAACCCTTCCGTCCTCCAGTGCTGTTAGTCCTATTTCCCTCAACCTTTCTTCATAGGGCAGTCCCTTGAGTTGTGGAACTAGCCTTGTCGCAAACCTTTGCACTTTCTCTAATTTCTTGACATGCTTGACCAGGTGTGGGTTCCAGACTGGTGCTGCATACTCTAGTATGGGCTTGATGTACACGGTGTACAGTGTCTTGAACGATTCCTTGTTAAGGTAACGGAACGCTAAACTTAGGTTTGCCAGTCGCCCATATGCTGCCGCGGTTATCTGGTTGATGTGTGTTTCCGGAGACGTGCTTGGCGTTATACTCACCCCAAGGTCTTTCTCCTTTGATGAGATTTGTAGCCTTTGTTCACCTAGCCTGTACTCGGTCAGCGGTCTTCTTTGCACTTCTCCGATCTTCATGACTTTGCATTTGGTGGGGTTAAATTCGAGAAGCCAGTTGCTAGACCAGATGTCAAGCTTGTCCAGGTCTCATTGAAGTCCTGCTTGGTCTTCATCCGATGTGATTCTCCTCATTAATTTCACATCATCTGCGAACAGAGACACTTCTGAGTCTATCCCGTCCGTCATGTCATTCATATATACCAAGAATAGCACTGGTCCTAGGACTGACCCCTGCGGTACACTGCTCGTCACAGGCGCCCACTGTGATACCTCATGTGTGTGTGTGTACTCACCTAATTGTGGTTGCAGGGGTC
This sequence comes from Cherax destructor, assembly GCA_009830355.1. Lineage (NCBI taxonomy): Eukaryota > Metazoa > Arthropoda > Malacostraca > Decapoda > Parastacidae > Cherax > Cherax destructor. The sequence goes on from WNWK01015184.1 coordinate 38,759, forward strand.
GAGACTCAGCTCCTGGCCCCGCCTCTTCGCTGTCCGTGTGTGTGTGTGTGTGTACTCACCTAAGTGTACTCACCTAATTGTGGTTGCAGGGGTCGAGACTCAGTTCCTTGCCCCGCCTCTTCGCTGTCCGCTACTGGGTCTCTGCTCTCTCTGCTTCATGAGCTTGATCATACCTTGTCTTAAAACTATGTATGGTTCCTGCCTCCACTATATCTTTCTCTAGACTATTCCACTTCCTGACTACTCTGTGGCTGAAGAAATGCTTCCTAACATCCCTTTGAGTCATCTGAGTCTTCAGCTTCCAGTTGTGTCCCCTTGTTTCTGTGTTCCCTCTCTGGAACATCCTGTCACTGTCTACCTTGTCGATTCCCCGCAGTATTTTGTATGTCGTTTTCACGTCTCCTCCTCCTCTGTGTGTGTGTGTGTGTAGTGTGTGTGTGTGTGTGTGTGTGTGTGTGTGTGTGTGTGTGTGTGTGTGTGTGTGTGTAGGTGCTTGTGGTTTGGTTGGTAGCGTCCTCAGCTCACACATTAATGGATCCGGGATCGATCCCCTTCAGGTTTAGGAGTGTTGGTCATGTTTCTTTACATATGCTGTCCTATTCGCCTAGCAGTGTGTAGGTACCTGGGTGTTAGACGACTGTTGTAGGTCGCATCCTGTGGGACAAGATAAACTTATGCTGCCCGAAATACTCTACATAACCAAGGGCTTTGTTTGTAGTATGTCACTTAGGTCTGAATCTCTTGTATCATGTTTTTTGTAGATTATTATTTAGTTTTAGGTAAGTCAGGGTAGGGAAACATATCTCTTAACATATGTAATTAGCAATGTAAACCCGGGTAGGGAACTGTCTCTCAACATATCATTAGCAGGGGTAAGCCAGGGTAGGAAACTGTCTCTCAACATGTCATTAGCAGGGTAGGGAACGGTCTTTCAACATGTCAATAACAGGGTAAGCCAGGTTAGGGAACGGTCTCTCAACATGTCATTAGCAGGGGTAAGCCAGGGTAAGGAAGTGTCTTTCAACATGTCATTAGCATGGGTAAGCCAGGATGGGGAACTGTCTCTCTAAACATTTGGCATTAGCCAAGGTAAATCAGGGTACTGAACCATGTCTCAACATTTCATTATAAAAATGTCTCCTCCAGACGCTGTTACTTTCTTCGCTGAAAAGTGCAAGAGAAGCAGCCTCTGAAAGGAAAGATCCAAGCTTTTGTTTATTTACTAACGGGTTTGCCCTAAGGGTAGTTGCTTAAATGGAGTTTGGACAAAAGATAGCGTCCCTAAAAGCACATTGCAAGGGAGACTAGGTTAATTCTTTACCGTCCGCCAATTGTTCCTCCCTTTCTCTGCAGGAACAATGGTATCGGAGCATTTTGTATACGACCATGGGGGCTTTCAGGATAATGTAATCTTTGCAGTATTTCAGAATGCAGGTCCCCCCACGCCAGGAAGCGCAAATGTTTGCGGATAATATTCGGCTAGACAAATTACTCCATAATAAAGATGCCAATTGAGATCTTAAAAACAGGAAACGTCTTTCATGTCGTGTTTCATCATTCTAACGTAAAGTGCTGATAATCCTTTAACTGCGATACATACAAATGATACTTACTCTTTAGAACATAAATCTATGGGAACCTATGTTAAAAACTTCGCCTTTGTTCTATAAATAATAACAGAGTAATTGTCGCTGTTAATGCCTTTCTTGCTAGTGTTGTAGTTATTATTCTTAATGTTGTTATTGTCGTTGTTGTTGCCTTTCTTGATACTGTTGTAGTTATTACTCTTGATGTTGTTATTGACGTTGTTGTTGCTTTTCTTGCTACTGTTGTAGGTAATACTGTTGATGTTATTGTCGTTTTGATGCACTTCTTTATACTGTTGTAGTTATTACTGTTGATGTTGTTATTGTCGTTGTTGTTGCTTTTCTTGTTACTGTTGTAGTTACTACTGTTGATGTTATTGTCGTTTTGATGCATTTCTTTATACTGTTGTAGTTATTACTGTTGATATTGTTATTATCGTTGTTTTTTTCTTTTCTTGCTACTGTTGTAGTTATTACTGTCTATGTTATTGTCGTTGTTGATGCCTTTCTTGATACTATTGTAGTTATTACTGTTGATGTTATTGTCGTTGTTGTTGCTTTTGTTGCTACTGTTGTAATTTTGTAGTTATTACTATTGATGTTGTCAAATCACCTCAAACAACGGCTGTTACTGATTACTTAGTTGACTACCTGTTGTCTTCAAAGCATTTTTACAGAATATTCATTAAATGGGTAAAATAGCGTTGCGTACGAATAGACCTTGGTAAAAGTGACACATCTATTACAAATATTAGGACTGATAGTGTAGCCGGGTTCAAAGAGAAGTTTCATGTTCTTGCAGCAAGACACAAATATACGCATCAAATATATGACACAAATATATGCACAGACTCACAACAGTGAGTCTGTGCATTGGTCACTGCCTCTTATTTCTGTCTCTCTCTGTCTCTGTATCTGTTTCTCTCTCATTCTCTTTCTCCTTAATATAATTTTTATTATCTCGCTCTGTGATGATGGGAATATCTCCATACAAATTCCTTTTCTCCTGTGTATGGAACAGGCTATCTAAAGATGATAATGCCCAAGTAATAGTAACTCCAGCTCTGCTGGAACGATGCCTTTGATGCTCTAATGTCTCGTCAATCTTTATTGGAATACTTGACAATGTCCTCATGACCCTACTGAAGTCTCTCAGATCAGACTAACATGTTTTAACACTATGTAAACATGAAACCCATTTTCTGTAATGGAATATAATGGGAAGACAAAGTTATTTTTTGTTCTCGCTGTGTAACTATCGTGCAGAATAGGGTGTCAGCACATTGCGGATGTATCCAGTCTTGCAAAATGTAGAAAAGATCGTGGGAAAGCGCTTAATCCTCAAGTGTTATACACAAACCTTAGGCTGGGAGGTAATCATGTTTGATCCAGTTAAGAGGAGTGGAGACTAGTTCTACTTCCTAAGATCAAGAATCCTTCAGTAGCATCACAGCACATTTTCGCCCTCCTCCCCTTCCTCGTGAAGGATTCCTTAAGGTAAAGTAAGACAATTAGGTAACTTTATTCTGAACAATTGTGTAACTTTATTCTGAAATGTTTAGCCTACAAAGTAGGCGAAACGTTCCGGAATAAAGATACCTAACAGTTGGATCTATGTTTAATTTAACTACTCGTCGGTACTGTATACTATTGTTATATTCATTCTTCAAGGTTTCTTCGGTGTGTAACTGGCAGCCATTTGCTTCCCCACTCTCACTACCATGTAGCCTTTTAGGTCATAATATGAAAGTATATGCAAAATAATCACAGGGGGAGTTGAGTTATAGCTCCAGATCCTTTCGAGTTCCAATCAACACATCATTAGAAGCTTGCAATGTTGCAGAAATAGTGTAGGAAATCCAGGCGGATTCGTTCAGAGCAACGACTCTCTCCAGAGAGTTCTGCTGAACGAGTCTGCCTGGATTTCCTACTCCATTTCTGCAACACTGCAAGCTCCTAGAGCTATCATTTCAACTTCCCTTGTGGTTATTTTGCATCTTTTATCGTTAGTTCGCGATTATTGCATAATGGAAGTATATTTGAAAGGCAGATAGCAGAAGATTTGAAAGTCCACACCAAGTCTTTCTGCCTCAGAACTCTTTACACACACACTCAAACACCAAGAACTATTCAAAGCGCAAAGCAATACGGTAAGAATAAACACCATCACTCATCTCTGAGACAAGAGGTAAAATACATCTATTTGTAAGAGTTTCGTCTATAGATTCACTAGCCAACTAACTGCAATCATTGCTAGTGAGGTGCTCCCACAGGCCATTATAACCCGCAGAGAAGAAACCAGGAACTTTAACTTATTATCAAACTCCCAGTTAAAGGTGATAGATGTGTGAGCACTTGTTGTAAGCTTTTAAATGATCCCTTGATTATTTTTTTGGTTTTCGTTGTTTGATAAAACTAGGTAAAGCATTTTATTTCCTCTTATGTTCCGTAGTTTCTTGCAAACAAACTACGGAACATGTGGGTTTGACCCCATGGTAAGTGAGTCGCACTGGCCTGAAGTTTTACTACTCTCTCTCCAAGGATTAAAAGCCCACCCGTTCCGGGGTTTGGTTTGCTTCAAAAGTATATACTAGACTTCTTTCAGTAGTCTATGGACTTTAAATTCCAAGTCTAGGAATTCCATTTCTTTTTGCTGTAATTAAAATCCCCTAGAATTAGTAAATTATTGTATCGTGAAGCCTTTATAATGTCTTCCCAAAGACGTTTCCCTGGGTTCCCTCTCCAGGTTCTGGGATCGATAATGAACACTAAGGATAAGTTATATATTTACTTCAGAAAATTGCAACCAAGCAGATTCAATTTCAGATCTTTAAAAAATATATCTTATTATCAGTAAAATAATTTACACATTTTTTGGTTGTGTCTGTAGAATAATTTAAATCTTTGTATGTGGTATTCAGCATGTCTCGTTTCCTCAAATTAAATCATGTTTCGGTTATCGCAATAATATCGAATTTTCCTGAACCTTCAATTAATCTTATTCCATTCTTTTTAGTATTACAACTATCTGTAAAAGTGGGGAGTTTACCGGTGTCTTGTGAAGGCGTACTTCATAGATTCTTCGTATAACATCCACATGTAATATTAAGTGACTGCAAATGTAAATATATTTAATAAAGAGGAACAGGGAACATGTTGAGAGCTGCTTGCCTCGATGGTGTTAGTGGAAGCCAAAATGTCGGTCAGTCAGTAAGTGTATATTTAGCTTGGGGGTGAGTGCTAAGTTATGAGATTAGGAGTCTCTCAGTGGTCTTGCCAAGGAAGATCTCAATGCTGTTTCTTCAAGATTAGTGGATTGATCACATCTTTACCCCTTCACTGCACCTGCATCCTTACTCCATCAAAATAAACAGTTACAACTTATGGCTTGGCAACACATTAAATTCGTCATAAAGAAAGGGACAAGGCTAAAACTTATGTGCAAACTGTTTTAATTAGTGCAGCATTTTCCAGCATATAAGGCACACAGGCAGAAGTGTCATAACGATAAATCAGTAATCATATTCAAGGACTAATTACCCTATTACTTTACGCTAAAGCGTAACCCAAACCCTATCCTTGACCCTGATCTTGAGCGTAAAAGGCTCAGGTTAATTTTTCCAAGAATTCTCGTTATATAATAGGGTAAATAAAACATTACCGAACAAAATCAAGGTGCATGTAGCTTAGTTCCTGTACAGCACTGTCTCACATCACATTACAGGAATGTTCTTGGCAATAAGGTTGTACAGGATTGGAGCAAAAGTGTCGGACACAAATCAGATGACCGATCAACAACATTATCCAGTATAACTCTCTTGAGTGCGTCGCCACCCAAGATTCGTCGCAGATTTCACTCGCCTCACCACTTCCCTCCCTGCAAGTTAGCCCAGAGGCCTCTGCCTCACTCTTCGATTAAGCATAGGAAACGGTGAACAAGAGGCTTGGGTCCTCAAGAATTCATAATATAACACCTCCAGAACAGTCTACAATTGTTTCCATTCATCTATTTATCCCATCGATGAAGCCCATAAAAACGAGGCCTGATACAGACTGGGCCACGGAGGCGTTAACCCCCCTGAAACCTTCTCTAGGTATACTCCAGGTATGTGGGACTGCGAGCCACCACAGCAACAGCCTGGTTGACCAGGCTAGCACCAGACGAGCCTGGCCCATGGCCGGGCTCTACGAGTAGCAAAAACTCTTGGAACTCATCGAAGGTATATTGGAGGTAGTATTCAGAGTTTGAAGCCGATCAGAAGGGACATTCTTGTATAATCTTGCAGGAACCTTAAACGAAAAAAAACGATAATCACTACAAGTTTAGTCTTTCTAATAATTTTCGTTAAATGTAAATTGAAACAAAACAAGGGTTCGTTGCCATTTTTGGATACTTAAATATACATGGTTCAGAGGTCATTCAGAATCAGCATTCACATAAATACCACAGTTAATTGCCCATAAGTATGTTATTATTCTGGTCACTCAAAGTAACAGGATCAGTTGATCGCCTTGAGAGTTTTGAGTCTCTGTAGCCCAGAGTTTATTAACAATTATATAACAAAAATACGAGATTGCTGTTAAATCGCAGTACCCAAAACAACTCTGTTAGATTATACCTATAAAACAAAAACAATGTACTACCCAGTAGCAAGATAAATTTATTCCTTGAAAAAAAAAACTGTAAGCTTTAGGTCTTTTTGTATTTATCAGGGATAATGGTGTGACGTGAGTCGTAGTAATATCTTAACTCTCACAATGTGACATGCGTCGTGGTAATATTTTAACTCTCACAATGTGATGTACGTTGTGGTAATATCTTAACTCTGTCAATGTGACTTGCTTCGTAGTAATAACTTAACTCCCACAATGTGACTTGCTTCGTGGTAATATCTTAACTCTCACAATGTGACGTGCGTCTTGGTAATATCTTAACTCTCACAATGTTACGTGCGTCGTGGTGATATTTTAACTCTTACAATGTGACGTGCGTCGTGGTAATATCTTAACTCTCACAATGTGACTTGCTTCGTGGTAATAACTTAACTCTCACAATGTGACGTGCGTCTTGGTAATATCTTAACTCTCACAATGAGTGACGTGCGTCGTGGTAATATCTTAATTCTCACAATGTGTGGAGAAAATTCTCCAAAGGAGGGGGGTATGCGCCCTTACTACCCTTGTTAAGGGCCCTCACCCTTTCCTCCCTTAGGAAAGGGCCAGAGGAGGCGCGTCTGGCTGAGAAAAACAATTTAATTCAAGCCAGATGTACTGACGACAGTGTGTCACAAATTGTGCTGACCACAGCACCACGAGGCACCTCGTGGCACCACATGGCTGCACGAGACTGCAAAAGGCAGCACGAGCGGTCAGATTGAATACAGGCTCCGTAGAGGTCATACGACTCTAGGGGTCATGCGGCGCGAGGCGACGTAAATCAACATAGACATTAGTCGTATGCGTCCGTTAATCTAATTTAATCTCCACTAACGTCGGGAAATAAGATAAGAACTCTGTTCCAGCGCATTTAGTGAATAACATCAACATCGCAGTATATTCAGAAGCGTGCGCAGCTTCTTACTGCAAAAAGACAAACGTAGAGACAATCGCAAGTGAATTCCATCGAAACAAGATGGTGACTTCAGCGGCATTCTACAATCAAGACAGCATTTCCGCCGTATATGGTGGAGCCAACACCATCGCTCAAAGATACACGAGCAAGGTATGAATTTGATGTTCTGGTCAGGCAGGGGACTGCGCAGTTTTGTAGTCAAGAACATCAAAATTTTACCTATTGACGGTGGTTATGTGTGGACTATTAAGTCCAAAACAGTGAGTAAAACGCCTTTCAGTCCATCTAAGATTGAAATAAGGATATACGCTCCTTTGGGGCAATATATACTCATGTGTGATATTTTTTCCATACAGCCCTGTGAAGTGTGAAGCAATAGATGTTCCTCTGCAGGAGTCGGGGATGGCTGCGACTTCTTGGATTCATCAATAAGTTAAGTTTAACAGTCTATTATATCGTAGGAAAGTGCTCAAACCTCCACACAGTACCCGGAATCGACCCTCGAACCTCAGCGTGTGAGCCGGGTGCGCTATTAGTCGAGCTATAGGATACCTACCTACTACCTAGTTACGTAAAAAAAGTACTTAGGAAGCCTTCCGACAATAAAGAGTTGATAGAGGTCTATGGAGCAAAAGTGCCTTGTGTTTTCAAGTTAAGTAGACTAGACAATATAAATTAATACAAACGATTAGACTCACAGATTAACAAAAGAGCTGTGGAGATCATTATGGCAGTTTTCTACCAGCCAATATTTCATATAGAATTGAAGGTAACTCAGCTGTGATCAGAAGCGAGCTGGCCTGGTAATGCGCAGTCACACATTTGAATGAATTTTTTTTTTACACATTTTGGTAAATGAAAACATGTTTTTTTCGAAACCTCGTAATATATTGGTATATAAATATTCATTAATTTCCAACGAAACTGCAAATTTCTAGATATTGAACCTATGTTTTTTTCTATTTGAATAATATCAGTTAATATAAATTATTTGTCAAATTATTCAAATCAGTATGGACATTAATCATAAGAAACTGTCCATTATAGTCACTTTTAAGTACTAAAATTTCAGTGTCAGTAATCCTCGAAACATGAATTAATATGATATCTCAGTGCATATACACACTCAGTATATATATAAATATATATATATATATATATATATATATATATATATATATATATATATATATATATATATATATATAAAAAATATATATATATGTCGTGCCGATTGGGGTAAAAATGCCAATTAGCAACAACTCATCTAAAATTAAGTCCTTTTAAATTTTTCTTATACGTTTAAACATATATTTTTTTCATTTATGTTAATGTAAGAATTTATAATTTTGTACCAAGAAAACTTTGAAAACCTACCTAACCATTTTACAAAAGGCAATTTAATTTACCCTAACCCAACTAAATATATTTTAGATACGTTAACATTAATTTAATAATAAACAAACACAATGAAATATATTTTCGTTATGTTCAGAATGATTTTGGCGAAATTATTGCATACACAAATTTTCACTTGTCTTATATGGCAAAGGGAGCGTTGCTATTTAAGCCAAAATCGCAAGTTTTACCTAATCGGCACGACATATATATATACGTTGGACTGCGTGCGGCCAGCAGTAACAGCCTGGTTGATCAGGCTCTGGTCCAACAAGAGGCCTGGTCACGGACCGGGCCGCGGGGGCGTTGACCCCTGGAATTCTCTCCAGGTAGACTCCAGGTAGACATATATATATGCAATGGGAAATCCTCTTTCACCTGTTTTTAGTAATTTATATATGGAATTTTTAGAAACAAGATTGCTTAACACAATCCTTCCCAATAGAGCTAAGTGGTATAGATATGTTGATGATATTTTGTGTCTTATGCCTAAGAATGTAGACATAAACCATTTCCTTGTTAAATTAAATAGCTTAGCTCATTCTATAAATTTTACTGTTGAATTTGAAGTAAATAACTCATTGCCCTTCCTAGATGTTTTATTATTAAGGGTAACATTGACTTTAATTAAAATTTACAGAAAACCTACAAATAATTGTTCCTATGTACACTATTACTCTTCACATCAAGATAGAGTTAAAGTGTCGGTTTTCTTCTATGTTTTAGAGCTTTACGTATTTGTAGTCCAGAGTTCATAGATGAAGAAATCTCTAAAATTTATGAAATAGCTAATGATTTAAAAAATCCAAAAAACGTAACTGATAAATCTTTTTAAAAAAGCTAGAAATACTTTTTATAAACCAAAAAGGGGCAACCAACCTTATTCAACCGAAAATATGTTGGTTCTCCTTACCATGAAAAATTGTTGATATGCCTTCCTTTCTTAAGAATTTTAATATCAAAGTTGTATTTAAAAATCTTGATACAGTAAAAGACTTTTGATAAAAAATTCCCCGAAATGTGACGGATGTGTCTATAAGATTCCCTGTAAAATTTGCGATAAAGTTTATTATGGTCAAACTGGTAAAAGTCTTGAACTAAGATTAAAACAACATAAATATAGCATTAGAACTGGGCAAGATTCTAATGCTCATTTTTCATGTGAGAAAAATTTAACCATCCAATTGATTTTTAAAATGCTGGAAGGTTGTATCAAGAAGTCCATGGTTGAGAGGAATATAATAGAATCATGTTTATTAAAAGCAGTTTTTAAAATAATATGAATATTTCTTTTTGGGTTTTTATAAATTGGGTTCATTTATAATTAATAAAATTTGGGAAAATTTAATGAGGGAAAAAAAGAGGATTTGAGGAAAAAAAGAGGATT
>WNWK01015185.1:0-48701 GCA_009830355.1 Cherax destructor
AATTAATGTTAGCGTATCTAAAATATATTTAGTTGGGTTAGGCTAAATTAAATTGCGCTTGTTGTAATAAGGTTAGGTAGGTTTTCAAAGTTTCTCTTGGTACAAAATTATAAATTCTTACATTAACATGAATGAAAAAATATATCTTTAAACGTATAAGAATTTTTTTAGAAAGGACTTAATTTTAGATGAGTTCTTGCTAATTGACCAGTTTTACCTAATCGGCACGACATATATATACATATATATATATATATATATATATATATATATATATATATATATATATATATATATATATATATACATATATTGGCGAATAACGCAAGGAAAATGTGTGGATGCAGTAAATTGGCAAAAATCTTTCTGAACCTAACGAAAAAGATATTTAATTGTGTTTATTTTTTAATTCTAAACTTACCTAAAATATATTTAGATGGATTAGGCGAAATTAAATTGCGGTTGTTATAAGAACATAAGAAAAAAGGAACACTGCAGCAGTCCTATTGTCCCATGCGAGGCAAGTCCAATTCACCTCCAGACTTTAACCAATTACCCACCTAATCAGGTCAGGTCACATCCACTTAAGGAGTAAGGAGCACATCATCATTCCTAGTAGCACAAGCTAGTCAGGTCCAACTCACACCCACCCACACTCACTCATGTATTTATTCAATCTAATTTTAAAACTACACAACGTGTTAGCTTCTATGACGGTACTCGGGAGTTTGTTCCACTCATCCACAAATCTATTATCAAACCAGCGCTTTCCTATATCCATAATGAATCTGAATTTTTCCAGCTTTAAACTATTGCTGTCTTGGCTAGATATTTTTAGCACGCTATTTACATTCCCTTTATTTATTCCTGTTTTTCATTTATACACCTCAATCATATCCTCCCTAATTCTACGCCTTTCTAGAGAGTGCAGATTCAGGGCCTCAGTCTATCCTCATAGGGAAGATTTTTGATACATGGGATCAACTTTGTCATTGTGAAGGTTATGCAGTTCAATCAAACCCTCAAAGAGTATTTGATAAGGCTGGTTCCTCCTTATGGTAATGAAAAGATAGAAAAATCAATGATAACATAATAAGATAAACAATTGTATTAATAATATGTAAAACTAGTAACGAATGCAAAACACTTAAACATGAAATTAATCCTACGTGAAGCAAAAAAATGAAAAAATGAATATAAATAATTAGTGACTCAAAACTAATATGTACACAATACGTAGTGGGGAATAGTGCCGTGCCGATATTCTGGGCACGTAGCTCTGAATCGTGGTTTGGAATAATGAGCCGTTGTTGATGACGATGGGGGAGGGGAGCCACAGGTGGACATGACTGTTTACACACTGAGTAGACAGTGACCCCAACACGAGTAGAGATTCTGACGAACAGAGGTCTCCTCGAGTTTAGATCTTAAATCAGGGAGAATAAGACTGAACTTCAGCACTTCCTTTCTCATTGGTCAATAAGTCATGAAGGATGGTTACAGGACCTCTGGCCTGCCTACCATACAGACGTTTGATGGTGTAAACCCTAAAAAGTCATTGGGAACTTCCCTCATGGCGAACAAACAGAGGGTAAATAACGGTGCCACTACTTGAGTTTAAGGGAGCAAAGTTTCTTCAAAATGGACTTAAGAATAGAATGCTGGTGTTCAATCCTCCCATTACAGCTGGGATGATATGGTGTTGCAAAGAGAGGTTTAACCCCTAGAAGTTGATACAGATGTTGCATAAGGTCCGAGGTGAACTGAGCTCCCCGGTCCGGTCTGGGGATACCAGCTCTGGAAAAGATAATCAATGAGCTTCAACTACCTCGACGGCTGTAATGCATTTTAAAGGTACAGCTTCAGGGAAACTAGATGCGTAATCAACAAGTGTTAAAATGTACCTGTGTCCTGATGAACGAGGGGACAGGGGGCCAACAATGTCTGTTGCCACACTTTCAAATGGCACCATGAAGATAGGCATTTTTACCATTGTTACCCTTCGGTTACCTCGCGATGATGGCAGTTGGCACACTTTGCATGATCTACAATGCTCTGTAACATCAGAAGACATTCCCGGCCAAAAATATGATTATTTAATTTTTTTTCCAAGTTTTTCGGTGTGAAAAATCCCCAGCCACAGGAAGATGATGGGTCAGTTTGAGGACTGTTTTCCGACATTGACTTGGAACAACTAGAACCGAGTACTCTAACTCATTTGACTCTTTATTTAAAACAGATTTAAATAAAATGTTGTTCAGATATTGAAATTTATGAGAGTTGTTTTTTCTAAGGATTACCTTACTGCTTAAGGCTAACTAATTGCAGTTTTGAACTGAATGACAATGTTTTTTGCAAATTAAGTCATCCTTCGAAATTTTCAAGGGTTGGAAATCAGGAAAAATTAAAGGATGCCCTTGAAAAGATGTCTTGGCTTCTGCCTGAGCCCGAGTCAAGACATTCACAGAGCAGGTTGAGATATACTCACCCTTATCTGATAAGAGGTCAGTTGATCCTACATCATTTTTGCGGTCAGAATCATGTTTCCATCTTCGAATGAGGGTTAATCTCATTAAAAATAGTTTCTGGCATAGAATTACCTAGGGGTGTTTCATGAGTTGAAGGCAGAGGAGCTGGAAAACTTTTGTCATCTGATTGTGATCTAAAGTCAACCTCTGATGGGAGAATGGCACCTTTTACGTTACCATTGAGCACTGTACATGAAGTGATAGAGGCTACGACAGCATCGGTCCATCCAGTGAACCATTTAGACCTTAGGTAACAGCGTATCGAGGGGAATTTATCAATACGGCCTAAGTAATCTGAAAGGATATGAGAGGAATTATTAGACTTAAAATTAAGGAATAATTTGTCTGAGACAACTATGCACGTACAACCTGTGTTACCAAGTATGATAGAAACATTAATTCCATTAACGGTTCGTGAACAAAAAGGTGCCATGTTATTACATTCAACAAAACATTGCCATATTTTTGTATTTTCTTTGGACAATCTGGACGTTTATGTCCTTTAATTCCCCACAGGTGACAGGTAGGAGTAAAGGCAAGTTGATTTTTTTCTACAGTAGGCTTGTTTTTTTGTTCTGGTGACCCCTTGATCTTTGGGTTCGATCCCTTCAGATCTTTATAAGAGTTATGAGCCTCTGTACATATGTCTGCAGCTTCAGCAACCTTATCAGCTTTCATTAATTGTCGTTCTCTAACGAAAGTTAGAATTTGGTGTGGGAGAGCGGACAGAAATTGGTCAGCCACTATGAAATCTCTAAGAGATTCATAATCGTGATCAATTCCGGTGCTTTCTATCCAGAAGCCGAAAAGTCGAAAAAGTGTCATTTAAAATTGCTGAAGGTTCTGTCCAGTCTTCAAAGAAGTATACTTGAAATCTTTCCAATAAGAATTCGGAGTGTTCTGGTACCCTTTAAGTAGTATAGCCTTTTTTAATCAATTATAGTCCCAGATTGTATCTTGGGATAAAGTGGCATATGTATTTAAAGCTCATCCTGTGAATAGCATACCTAACCTAGTGGCCCATTTATCAGTGGGCCATTCACAGAAGGCAGCGGTATTTTGGAACCTTATAATGTAAGAAGTGATATCTTCCCCTTTTTATCTTCTCTATCTCTCCCTTTTTCTTCTCTCTCAATTCTCTCTCTCCTGTTTATTTCTCTCAATTATCTCTTTCCTTTTTCTTCTCTCTCTCTCCTTTTTTCTCTCTCTTTCTCCTTTCTTTCTTGAATATTAGCAGCAATAAAAGATTCAAGATTTTTATCTGTTATTCACAAATTACTTCCGGTTGTCATCCAAAACTGATAATCTTCAATGTTTACAAAATAAACCTCAACTATGTGGGAAAATGTGACAGATACCGGCTACCATCAACCTGTAAATAGAATGTTGGTCCCTTGACCATCTACTCTTCCCACTAACTAATCAAGAGTTGTCCTACAACAGTTCCCTTGATATAATAAATGAAGCTCAATGAAGTAACTCGTCCTTGGAAAATCTCGGGTCTCTAGACTCAGTCCCTCGAAATTGCTTCAAGTTCAACAAAAGGTGGCAGTAATAACTAATATATATCCTGCCCTGATTTGACTTACAAAAAATTGAGACAATAATAATCTTAAATACCTGTACTGTAGTCCTACCATAGATAATGACTACTCATTCGTTGTCTGTAAACCGTCTGCTGACTCCCTGTGTACACAATGAGGCTTCTTTGTTGTTGTTGTCGTTCCGACTACGTTCGAATTCGTTGATCCTGGCAAGGTCGCCACTTATGAAGGTTCAACAGTACTATCAGACCCTCTAATAGTACTTGATAAGGCTGGTTCCTCCTTATGGAAATGAAAAGATAGAAAAATCTATCACTGGTCAACAATTTTTGAAAAGCTGTATGCTTCTTATATAAGATTAGTTAATTATTATGTATTTTCATGTCCTGAATTCAAATATCACCTTGAAAAATACTTATTGGCTATAGGTTTAAAGATACGATACATGTAATATTTAATTTTATTATAATGTACAATGTGTCAGTATGTTTTAAACTCTAATCTGTACCTTTTCTCTTCCTTTTTGCTTGACGCTTATAGTGGGTTGAAGAATCATCTCCTGCCAATGTCCAGCAATAGTCTGCAAGCATTCTTGTGCCCCATTTGCCCTGGTACCATTTTTGCATTGTTGAAATATCTAGGTGAAACCTTTCACAATGTTCGTCACTAACTGCCCCACAGTTCGCTGGAAAAAAGTAAATGTAAGTCAAAAAAAGTTGATTTTAAGTGACATGTTACATCACATATTCTTGTAAGCCTTGATGAGGTTTTCCACCAATTCTTCATAGTTGCCTTCCCATCTGCTTCCGAGAAATACCTTCGCCACTAACTTAAATGCTTCACAAGCAGCTTTCTCCTCCCCATGAAGGTCTGATTCAAAGTCACCATCTTTAACCCTTTGACTGTCGGAGACCCCTTTCTGAAACTGTCATTCTATGTCGGGAAATATTCGAAAAAAAAAAAAATTATTTTTTCTTACCAAAATGTTAGGATTATTTTGCTGATTGTTTTAAGCCTAAAAAATTTTTGCCATCAGTACTTACCGAGATATGGAGGCGTAAAGTTGGCACAATTTGAGCTGCGTATGGCAACATCGGCGAATTCCGCTGACTCGGTAAACTTCTGTTTACTTCCATTCGTAGATTTCTTGTTTTTTTCACTATTTTCTTTTTTTATGTAACTTATGTGGCCTGTGAGACCACAGTAAGGTGCAATGTATATATATACACTCGTTGTTTGCACCACAATAACTTCACAAACAATGGTATGTTTATATTGTTTACAAAACTTGTTTACACAAACAAACAACGACAAAAATGTTCATTACTATTGTTCTATAATATATATACATATGTACACTCACTGAACACTTTCCTAGAACTCCTGCAGCTTGTGGAACTCTTTGAAACATGGGTATAAGCACAGTGGTACTTTACACTCCTCACACATAAAACGAGTGTCTCTGCGTGTTTGTGGGCGTTTTGTGGAATGTTTACAGACAAAACACCTCTTCTGAGCATTTTCTTGAGAGTAGTAGCAGGCACTTGTATAGGGTAGTGATCACCAGGCCTCATACGAGAGGGCATGTGTTGATAATTTCGTGGGCGCTGGTCTATTGCAGGTGTTGCTCCTTGGTACTTGAATATTATTTGTCTGATGACTGACAAACAAAATTCACCATATTTGGGTTTGTTGTTGGTCTTCAACTTGTACATGTTATAAGCATTCAGCATGGAAATGTCAAGAAGATGGAAAAAGAGTTTTATGTACCACTTATAACTTTTGCGTACACAATCAGCAAACCCAATCTGCATGTCACATTTGTCCACTAAGCGCATATTGAGGTTGTAGTCCATCACAGCTGCAGGTTTTAGAATGGGTTCATTGGTCTCTCTATTCTGTCTTCCACTGTCTACCATTTCATGTCTGTGAACTGATGTCAACAATGTGACATCACGTTTGTCTTGCCACCGAAATGCCATGATATCATTGGCAGCAAACACCTGCACTTCACCTCTACGAGTGCCAGCGTCAAACCTAGGCATATGTTTACGATTTGCACGCACTGTGCCACACAAGTCTGTCATGTTCACTCGCAAGAAATCACTGAGTAAAGGGCTCGTGTACCAGTTATCAGTATATAATATATGCCTTACCAAGATATGGTTCCATCATTGTTCTAACCACATCACCAGAGATACCCAATAACTTTATGGTATCTCTCAATGTATTACTGCCAGTGTACACAATTAGATCCAGAACCAGACCACTTTTGCAATCACACAGTACAAATAACTTTATACCAAAGCGTTTCCTCTTGCTTGGTATATACTGCTTGAACGACAGTCTGCCTTTGAACAAAATCAAAGACTCATCAATAACAAGCTTCCTGAAGGGATAAAAATACATACAACACTTTTGTTTCAGGTACATGAACACATTCCTTATCTTATATAACCTGTCGTTTCTGTCAGGCCTGGTTTTATCAGAAAAGTGAAGCATACGCAACAGTATCAAAAACGATTCACTGGTATAATATCACTAAAACCTGGGGTTGAAATCAGGCGTTCTGTCGACCAGTATGTGGTGACAGTGTGCTTATAAACATGTGGCATAAGCATTATTGTGGCAAAGAACAAGTACATCTCTGCCACAGTTGTGTCCTTCCACTGGTGTAGCCGTGAATTTGGTGAAAGAATGTGTTTGCCATGGTGTACTCATAGTATGTGTTGCTTTCCCTGACAATAATGTCCATCAGGGGTTCATCGAAGAATAACTGAAAGCATTCCAGTTCAGTAGCATTGTTCCCAAGTGTACACGATGGCCGTATTCCACTTTGTGCTTCATCAAAGTCATGGGGATTGGGAACAAAATTGTCACCTTGCTGCCAATCCCAGATGCGGTCTGCTGGTGCGTACTGGATATTGACAGGTGGTTGTGGTTTGCAGGTTGTGGTGTGGCTGTGCAGGTTGTGGTTGTGCAGGTTGGTGCAGGTTGTGGCTGTGCAGGTTGTGGTTGTGCAGGTTGTGGAAGTGTGGGGGTGGTTGATGGTGGTTGTGCTGAGTTAGCAGCGTGGGTAGCAGCGTGGCCCGCTCGTGGTGGCACATGACTCATGCCACCCCAACACCACCACCTGCCCCACGCACATTACGCATCCCCATTGTAACAATATCGTCATCTTCACTATCAATTGTGGTGTAGGGCCAAGAGATGTACTCCGAGATTTACTCCTTTTCCTTGGAATAGCATATGGCACACTACCAGAACGCATGCTGCGTCGTACATACTGCCGCTTCACTGAGAATAATCTCCCTCACTGTCGCCACTAGAACTGCTTTCAATACTTTGAAATCACTGTCATCATCACTTACACTGCTCACATCAGAGTCTTCTACACGGGAAATAGTTTCCTCTTTCGTTCTCGTACAGGTGAACGTGAATGAGACGGCCCAGCACCAGAGGTGGAAGGCTGTGGGTCATCTGGGTTTTCATCACTAATTATGTTATCCTGGGCACTGCTTTCGGTCACACCCTCTTGAAAACCATGGAATTCACTTTCACTGGCACTTCCATCGCTGTTAGAACTATCACTTGGGAAGAGAAGGCCTCCAATTCGCCGGGGAGTGAGGTACTTCTTACCGCCAGGCATGGTGAACAAGGACTACAAACATGGCGCTCCCACAATGCACCACTGGGTCCCCGATTTTTTTCATACTGCGCACACCCACCACGCAGACCCATTCTCTCACATGTAGGCCTATCAGCTTTCTCCCGCTTCATTTGAAGCCGCTAGAATTTAGGCGTATAAATACGTCCGAAACATTGGCTCGTAAGACGTAAATATACGTCCGAAACAGTCAAAGGGTTAAATAATAATTGAAATTTCAGTTACGTACTGAGTGAATCTTAAAATTTTTAAAGTACAGGTTGGCCATCAGTAATCCGGTTCCATCAGTAATCCGGCACTAATTTCATCTAGCATAATTTCAAATTTCTGGGGTTGCCTCACCAACCAGCCTCTACTGTTTGGTGGTGCTACTTGCTGCATAAGTCATTCCAATTTCTTTTTCTCCATTTATTGTTATAACCTGCTCACTCTTAGCCCTAGCCATAGTTCCAGTGAATAAAAGAAATGCTTCTCATTGTGTAAAGCACATACACCGTACATTGCCCATAAAGATAAGGTGGCTTTGAAGCCACTGTCGGTTGCCATGAGCTCAGCTCACTCAGATAAGCTGTGACCGGTAAATTTGGGCCTACATATGAGAGAATAGGTCTGTGTGGTAAGTGTGCACTATATAAAAAAATTCCTGCAGCACTTAGTGCAAAGCAATTGCTCAACAAACAAAGAGAGATAGTAGAGGGAAACGAGTTACTAGCTCCCTTAAGGTTTACTATACAAATAGTAGGAGTCTAAGAAATAAGATAGATGAGCTAAGATTATTTGCAAGTGTAGGTAATACAGTCAACCCTCGAGTTTCATGATTAATCCGTTCCAGAGAGTCTGCCGAAGGGCGAAATTCACGAATGGCGAAACCATTTTTCACCTTAGAAATAATGTAAATCCAATTAATCCGTTCCAGACACCCAAAAGTATTAACAAAAATTTTTTTTTTAGCTTACCTGGAGTCTACCTGGAGAGAATTCCAGGGGTCAACGCCCAGGCCCGGTCTGTGACCAGGCCTTTTGTTGGACCAGAGCCTGATCAACCAGGCTGTTACTGCTGGCCACACGCAGTCCAACGTACGAACCACAGCCCGGCTGATCAGGTACCGACATGAGGTGCCTGTCCAGTGCCTGCTTGAAGACAGCCAGGGGCTTGTTGGTAATCCCCCTGATGTATGCTGGGAGGCAGTTGAACAATCTTGGGCCCCTCACACTTATTGTGTTGTCCCTCAACGTGCTAGTGGCACCCCTGCTCTTCATCGGGAGGATGTTACATCGCCTGCTGAGTCTTTTGCTTTCATACGGAGTGATTTTTGTGTGCAAGTTTGGTACTAAGCCCTCGAGAATTTTCCATGTGTATATAATAATGTATCTCTCCCGCCTGCGTTCTAGAGAGTACAGGTTTAGGAACTTCAAGCGTTCCCAGTAGTTGAGGTGGTTTATCGCACTTATGCGTGCGGTGAAGGTTCTCTGCACATTTTCAAGGTCAGCAATTTCACCCGCCTTGAAAGGTGCAGTTAGTGTGCAGCAATATTCCAGCCTAGATAGAACAAGCGATCTGTAAAGTGTCAACATGGGCTTGGCATCCCTGGTTTTGAAGGTTCTCATTATCCATCCTGTCATTTTTCGAGCAGATGCAATTGCTACATTGTTATGGTCCTTGAAGGTGAGATCCTCTGACATGATCACTCCCAGGTCTTTGACATTAGTTTTCGCTCTATTGTGTGGTTGGAATTAGTTTGTACTCCGATGAGATTTTAATTTCTTCACGTTTTCCGTATCTGAGTAATTGAAATTTCTCATCATTGAACTTCATATTGTTTTCTGCAGCCCATTTAAAGATTTGGTTTATGTCTGCTTGGAGTCTTGCAGTGTCTTCAACGGTGGACACTGTCATACAGATTCGGGTGTCATCTGCAAAGGAAGACACAGCACTGTGGCTTATATCCCTGTCAATGTCTGATATGAGGATGAGGAATAGGATGGGAGCAAGTACTGTGCCTTGTGGAACAGAGCTTTTCACAGTAGCTGCCTCAGACTTTACTCTGTTGACTACTACTCTTTGTGTTCTACATGTTAGGAAATTATAGATCCATCTACCAACTTTTCCTGTTATTCCTTTATCACGCATTTTGTGTGCTATTACACCATGGTCACACTTGTCAAAGGCTTTTGCAAAATCTGTGTATATAACATCTGCATTCTGTTTATCTTCTAGAGCATCCAGGACCTTGTCGTAGTGGTCCAGTAGTTGGGACAGACAGGAGCGGCCTGCTCTAAACCCATGCTGTCCTGGGTTGTGCAATTGATGGGTATCAAGATTTACATACAGAAAACAATGAGACATCAAGTACAGTGGACCCCCGGAAATCGAACATTCTTCATTCCAGAATGCTGTTCAAGTGATGTTACCAAACGAATTTATTCCCATAAGGAATGATGTAAATTAGATTAGAAATTTTCAGACCCCCAAAAATACACCTATAAAAGCACTTAAAATAATAAACTTACATAAAAGGGCGAGTTGGGAGTGTTCGATTTCTGAGGGTCCACTGTATAAAACAATAATAACATGACACTTACCTTTATTGAAGACTATTCTTCCTTGGTGTTTGGAAGACAGGAGGAGGGCAGAGGAGGGAGAATTTCCTAGTGTTTGGAAGGGGAATCCCCTTCCATAAAGACTTAAGGTAACAAGTTCTTTTCTGGGGTTACTTTCCTTTGTTTTTAATGCCACTAGGACCAGCTTGAGTCACAGGACCCCTGTCGCTCAAAAAATTGTTCCAGAATGCTCTGTGTGTGGCGTCTCTTTAAAATTTGCCTAAAATGGGACAAGGCATTGTCATTGAACATGTCGCAGACACGGCCTACAATAGCTTTGTTAGGGTGATGTTCCTCCACAACCGTTTGCACCTCACTCCACTTTGAACAAGTGTCCTTAATATTTGAAGAATGCACCTTTCGTCTCTCTTCCTCCTCCTGTGAAGCAATTTCCTCAGCTGTGGTCTGTTGCTGTTGCAGATGAAGGTCTTGCAGATCTTCAGTGGTTAACTCTTCACTGTGGTCCTCCACCAACTCTTCCACATCCTGGCCACTCACATCCAACCCCATGAAATTTCCCAATGCCACAGTTGATTGCACAACTGGCATAGGGTCAACAGGGTCAGCCTCAAACCCTTTAAAAATCTTTGTCAAGGACACAATCTGACCACAATTTTCTCCAAGCAGAGTTCAAAGTTCTGGAAGTCACTCCCTCCCAAGCCTTACCTATAAGGTTTATGCAATGGAGGATAATGAAGTGATCTTTCCAGAACTCTCTTAGAGTCAATTGAGTGTCTGAGGTTATGTTAGAGCACCTTTGAAACATTGCTTTGGAGTAGAGTTTTTTGAAGTTTGAAATAATCTGCTGGTCCATGGGCTGGATGAGAGGAGTGGTATTAGGGGGCAAGAACTTCACTTTGATGAAAAGACTAAACTCCTCCACCATTTGGTCATCCAAGTCTGGAGGGTGAGCAGGAGCATTGTCCATTACCAGGAGGCACTTGAGTGGCAATTTCTTTTCCAGGAGGTATTTCCTCACACTTGGGCCAAACACTTCATTAAACCAATCAAAGAAAATTTCCCTCGTGACACTGTCATACAGATTCGGGTGTCATCTGCAAAGATGACACGATAGGCCCACTTAACCCTTTCAGGGTTTCAGCCGTACTAGTACGGCTTACGTGCCAGGGTTTTCGACGTACTAGTACGCATAAATTCTAGTGCCTTCAAATTAAGCGGGAAAAGGCTGGTAGGCCTAGAAGTGAGAGAATGGGTCTGCGTGGTCAGTGTGCACAGTAGGAAAAAAATCGGGGACCCAGTGGTGCATTGTGGGAGCGCCATGTTAGTACACCTAGTTCACCATGCCTCGAGGTAAGAAACTCCTCACTCCTCGGCAAATTGGAACACTTTTGTTCCCCAGTGACAGTTCTAACACCGAAGGGAGTGTCAGTGATGATGACTTTCAAGGTTTTGAGGAGGTTGTGACCGAAACTAGTGACCATAATACCGGTAATATTGAGGAAAACCCAGACAACCCTCAACCTTCAACCTCTGGTGCTGGTTGAGTTGTACCAGAACGAAGGAGGAAACTCTTCTTTACCCATATCCAGGACTCTGATGTGAGCAATGGTGATGATAGTGATAGTGAATATGAACTCCAAGCTCTTCAAAACGGTTCCAGTAGTGAGGGTGGAGTGAAATATTCTCCAGTGAAGTGTCAGTATATACGACGGTATATGCGCTCTGGTAGCGTGCCATATGCTGTTCCAAGGGGAAGGAGTACATCTTGGAGTACATCCTTTGGGCATGCAACAGGAACAGATAGTGAAAATGAAGATGATAGTGTTGCAATTGGGATGAGAAATGTGCATGCATCTGGTGGTAGTGGTGGTGCCAGGCATGAGGCACCAGCAGTGGGCCATGCTGCCACTGACTCAGCTGAGCTACAACAAAGGCCACCCTCCCTCACCCACCCACTACACCAACCTGCACAACCACAACCTCCACAACCACAACCTCCACAACCACCTGTCAATATCCAGTACCCACCAGCAGACCGCACCTGGGATTGGCAGGAAGCTGACAATTTTATTCCCAATCCCCATCAGTTTGATGAAAGTCAAAGTGAAATACGCCCATCAAGTACACTTGGAAACAATGGCACTGAACTGGAATGTTTCAAGTTATTCTTTGACAAACCCCTGATGGAAATTATTGTCAGGGAAAGCAACAGATACTACGAGTACACCATGGCAAACACAATACAGTGGACCCTCGGTTAATGAAAAAACTTCATCCCAGAAGCCTGCTCAAGTGCCATTACCGAACGAATTTACTTCCTTAAGAAATAATTTCACGTAGGTTAGTCTGTTTCAGACCCCCAAAAATACACTTCCACATGCACTTACAATATTATACTTACATAATTGTACGATTTCCGGGGTGTTCGTTAACCGAGGGTCCATTGTACTTTCACCAAAATCACGCCTCCACAAGTGGAAAGAGACAGCTGTGGCTGAGATGTATCTTTTCTTTGCCACAATAATGCTTATGCCACATGTGTATAAGCACAGTGTCAAATCATACTGGTCTACAGACCGCCTGATTGCAACACCAGGTTTCAGTGATATAATATCAGTGAATCGATTTGTGCTACTGTTACGTATGCTACACTTCTCAGACAAAACTAGGCCTGACAGAAACGACAGGTTATATAAGATTAGGAATGTGTTTCTGTATCTGAAACAGAAATTCAATATGCATTTTTATTCCTTCAGGAAGTTGTTATTGATGAGTCATTGATTCTGTTCAAAGGTAGACTGTCGTTCAAGCAGTATATACCAAGCAAGAGGAAACGCTTTGGTATAAAGCTATTTGTGCTTTGTGATTGCTACAGTGGTCTTGTATTGGATATTATTATGTACACTAGAAGTTATACATTGCAAGATACCAGGAAGTTATTGGATATCTCTGGTGATGTGGTTAGAACAATGATGGAACCATATCTTGGAAAGGGGCATATATTATATACTGATAACTGGTACACAAGCCCCTCCCTCAGTGATTTTTTGCGAGTGAACGTGACAGATGTGTGTGGTACAGTGCATGGAAATCGAAAGCATATGCCTAGGTTCAGCGCAGGCACTCGTAGAGGTCAGGTGCAGGCGTTTGCTGCCAATGACATCATGGCATTTCAGTGGCATGACAAACGAGATTTCACACTGTTGTCATCAGTTCACCATAACGAAATGACAGACACTGGCAGGCTGAATAGAGAGACCAATGAACCCATTCTAAAACCTGCAGCTGTGATTGACTACACCCTCAATATGCGTTCAGTGGACAAATGTGACATGCAGATTGGGTTTGCTGATTGTGTTCGCAAGAGTTATAAGTGGTACATAAAACTCTTTTTTCATATTTTGGACATTTCCATGTATAAGTTGAAGACCACAAACAAACCACCATATGGCGAATTTTGTTTGTCTGTCGTCAGACAAATAATATTCAAGTACCAAGGAACAACACCTGCAATAGAAAACTGTTCACCAAATTATCAACAACTACCCTCTCGTCTGAGGCCTGGTGATCACTTCCTAATAAAACTGCCTGCTACTGCTTGCAAGAAAAGGGCTCAGAAGAGGTGTTTTGTCTGTGCACATACAAAAAAGCGCCCACAACAACGCAGAGACACTCGTTTTATGTGAAGAGTGTAAAACGTGACTGTGCATGACACCATGTTTCAAAGACTTCCACAAGCTGCAGAACTTCTAGGAACATGTCCAGTGACTCTATATATGTATGTATATATGTATATGACTGAACAATAGTAATAAACAATATTTTACATTGTAAGTTTTTGTAAATATGTTTTGTAAACAAAATAGTGAGAACAAACTTTATGCCGTTATTGTGTAATAATCAACGAGTGAATATTTAAAAAGCAGCACTTATATTGGTCTCACAGGCCATAAAAGTAATTTGAAAAAAAAATTAAAAACGATAAGAAAACAACTCCCAAAAACTAAATAAAAGATTACCGGCCGACCGGCAGTCAGCGATGTTGCCGTAAGCGGTTCAATTTTGGTCAATTTCAAGCCTTTATATCTCGGTAAGTATTGATCGCAAATTTTTTTTTTGTAGCCTATTAGATTTAGAAAAAAACCTCATTTCATAAGAATTTTTTTTTTTTTTTTTTTTTTTTTTTTTGAAAATTCTTGCGACCCTGAGAATGAGATTCGAAGAGGGTCTGTCGACCCTGAAAGGGTTAAGAGTAACTCAGGTTAGATCACTGAATGTGATAAGGAAATGTGTGAATTTTCAATACCTACTTCCTCTCAGTTTTTACTCAGGAAGATACTAGTGAAATTCCAGCAGTAATAAATTATGTAGAACAGGACGATAATAAACTATGCACTATTAGGGTAAGTAGTGACATGGATTTTAGACAAATAGAGAAATTAAAACCTAACAAATCCCCTGGCCCTGATGAACTGTTTGCGAGGGTTTTAAAGGAATGTAAAGAGGAACTTAGCATACCTTTGGCTAATCTTTTCAATATATCACTACAAACTGGCATAGTGCCAGACAAGTGGAAAATGGCATATGTAATACCTATTTACAAGGCAGGTAACAGGTCCTTAGCTTCGAACTATAGACCAATAAGCCTTACCTCCATAGTTGGTAAATTTATGGAATCAATAATTGAAATTTGTGTGAAATTGGCCAAATTACTGATTCCTGACCACTTTATTGGGTAGTTGAAATAGGTAAATGGGTGGTTTGTTGTACTCAGTCGACAGAATAGAAGGAATACTAGCGAAATAGCTGAGTTTGGTAGACTGGAACAATGGAATGGGCCAGAAATAGGGACTGAAGTGGGTGAAATCACCGATGCGTAAATGTCGCCATTGTGTTAAGAGTATTATAACCTAACCACTCTGTAATCTGGCAAAATCACTAATCAGCACCCTACAGGTCCCAATGATGCCAGATTAGTGATGGTCAACCTGTAATACTGTATATGATTATGATTATGTTCTTCAGCTCAGCACAGTTTTTTGTATTATATGTTATACTGTAAATTAATTAAATGTTATCCTGTTTTGAGACATTAGTTCATCAAGTCCACCTAACAAGAGGCCAAGCTGTTGCTGCACGTGATGGCTATAGTATCAGCTTCTTCATTAAATTAGCACTGGGTGGAGGTGCTCTTCTAAGTGTAAAGGTAAGACTCAGTCATTCACTCAATGTTAAAAGGGCATTTTTTTTTTAACTTTTGGTAAACCATACAGTATAAGGTTTAGTGAAACTGCCTCTCTGTATCATTTTAAGTTTATTAGAGGACGATTTATTAATAGAGTTCATGTATGCTAAAGCCTCTTGTGGGTTTCCTTTTCACATCTCTTCACCCAGAACACTGCACAGTAGCTAAAGAGCCATAAACATATATACTGTAAATGCATACATACATATGGAGGCACTCTCAAGGAGGCATGGGGATGTTGCAGTCAATGGGTCATCTGAATTGTGATGTTGGCACACTACTGGCAAGACAGTAATTGAATAATTTTATTTTTAACTCAAAGGCCATATCCTGCCAAAGCAGGGTGACCCACAATAAAAGGAAACAGTCACCATTATTCATTCAATCACTGTCTTGCCAGAAATGTGCCAACATCATGATTCAGATGATGTTGGCACTGTAACATCCCCACCCCTCCTTCAGAGTGCAGGCACTCCTTCAGAGTGCCTGCACCAGCTAACCAGTTAACCAGCTAACCAGCTAACCAGCTAACCAGCTAACCAGTTTCCATGAATCCCTTAATAAATGTTACCTTGCTCACAATCCAACAGAATATCTAGTATCAGAAACCACTTGTCTCCACTCACTTCAGTCTAACACCCTCACACAAGTCTGCTGAATGCTCAAGTGCAGAAATTAGAAAACGATGTGGGGTTACAAAAGGTATAATTCATAGGGAGGAGGAAGAGTTGTTCATGTGGTTTGGCTGTTTAGAAAGACTGGAGCATAAAAATTGGATGACAAGGAGGGTAATAAATCCAGGGTAAATGGAAGGATAGTGGTTGTCCCAGGAAGGGTTGAAGGGAAGAGCTGAAAGAGGTTTATAGTGGTTGGAACTTGAGCATCCAGCAGGCATGGGTAAGCATATTAGATCAGACTGAGTGGAGACAAATGGTTTTTAGGATTTGACATGCTGTTGGAGTATGAGCAAGGTAACTTAAAAGGATTTAGAAAAATCAGTTTGCCAGACTTAGAGTTTTGGAGATGAAGAATACAGCACTAACACTTTAAAGGAGGGGGTAGGAATGTTGCAGTATGTGATGTTCACACACTTTTGGCAAGACAGCTATTGAATGAATGATGGTGAATATGTTTTTTTTTTTTTTTGGTTGATAGCCAAAACATTAAAAAAAATATAATGCATACATATTCAATACAGTATATATTAATGAATGTTTTTTTTTTTTTTCAGGTTTTAACCACTCCATTAAAGGTGGACTGCAAAGTGAACCAGCCCACACAAGAGATACATGATAGATTACATGGAGCAGAGCACTCTGAGGATTCGATAGACCCACCATTTGACTGGCTTGCTTTCTGGCAGTTGCTGAAGCCTCAGCTACATTATTTCCTAGCTGCTATGGTGGTAAACTCCTAATATTTACATTTTTTTAACAAACCAGCTGCATCCCACCAAGGCAGGGTGACCTAAAAAGAAAGGCGAAAGTTTTTCTTTTTAAATTTAGTAATAATATTTACATGTAATTAGTATATTCTGTTTTATTTGACATTGCAAAAGCTTATCCAAATAAGTTTAAACTTAAATTTTATTGTATGCCTAGGAAGCATAATACATATCAGCATGCAAATTATGTGGTGTCCATATTTCCAGGTACAGTCTCTAACTCGTTATTTCTGCTAAGTGTTTTCCAAGTGCTCACAGCAGCTTGCATTCTGCTTGTAGATGACCTTTAATTCATGTTGTAGTAGTTGAATTTAAGGTTTCCAGTGACCTCTAAGACCTTATGAATGAACTTTATAGACAAAAGTCTATCAAGTTAGGGCTAACTCCTTTCACACCTCACCTTCCTGTGCTGTTGCCCAGAGCAGTGTTGCCATTGCAAACAGAATGATATGTTAACCCTTTCAGGATTTCGGTCGTACTAGTATGGCTTACGCCCCATTGTTTTGGACGTACTAGTACGCCTAAATTCTAGCGCCCTCAAATCAAGCAGAAACAGGCTGTTAGGCCTAGATTTGAGAGAATGGGTCTGTGCGGTCAGTGTGCACAGTATAAAAAAAATCCTGCACCACACAGTGCATAATGAGGAAAAAAAAACTGATCGTGTTTTTGGTGTAAAACAGCGACTTTGCAGTCTATTTTCGTATGATATTTATGCTTGTATTCTCTCATTTTATAGAATAGATGATATATTACAGAAATAGAGATAATTTTGACTGGTTTCAAGATGACAAGTACGTACAGTGGACCCTCGGTTTTCGCCGAAAATTCTTTCCAGAATGCTGCTCAAGTGCCATTACCGAACGAATTTACTTCCTTAAGAAATAATGTCACGTAGGTTAGTCTATTTCAGACCCCCAAAAATACACTTGCAAAAGCACTTACGAAAATACACTTACATAAATGTTCGAGTTTGGAGATGACTGAAAACCGAGGGACCACTATACCTTGAAACTGAGCGCAAAGTAGCGAAAATGTTCAATTTTGTCCGATGTTCAAGAGTAAACAAATCACACCATGCGTCCAATACACATCAACTGGCGAGTCTAATATTCTTGCACAAGTGCACTGATATTATTTATACCATTTTTACAATGATGCAGTTGTATACATAACAGTAAATCTTCTATTTTTTGTGAGAATAAAAATTCAAAACGGAAAGCAAAAGTAATGTAAAAGGGGCCTGGAAACGTGACTAATGAACAGAGAAGATGTTATTTTAGTGCCAGGAATGTCTGCTTTGTTTATTCTGGACCCTATTTTGAAATTGGCAACGTTTGAAATTTGTGTGAAATTGGCCAAATTGCCATTTTCTGACCATTCTTTTGGGTAGTTGAAATTAGTAAATAGGCGGTTTCTTGTACTCAATCGATAGAAGAAATGGAGTTCTAGCGAAATAGCTATAATTTTAGTAGACTGAAACATTGGAATTTGCCGAAAATAGGGCTCAAAGTGGGCGAAATCGCTGATGAGTAAATGTCATCGATACCTCTAACTTTGCGAAAGCATAATTCCGTTAGTTCTCGATCAAATTTCATAATGTTTGTGGCGTTATGATCGGAAAAAGATTCTCTATTATTTCTTAATAAAATTTTTTTTTTTTTTTTTAAATTCTTAGACCCTGAGAACGAGTTTCGGTGAGGGTCCTTGGACCCCCAAAGGGTTAAATACTTGGGTCAAGGTAATCCCCATCCAGGAGAAAGGGATGAGAGGATTTTTTTTTTGCTCTAAATGGGAGTAAAGATGTCCCAAATGTGTTCTGGACAGACTGGAACTAAAAGACATCCCTCCTTTCCTTCCTTCCTTTCCTCTGCCACACCTCCATCCCCCTGACACCCCTCCTCTCCCCTGCCACCCATCCTACCCCCTTGCCACCTCTCCATCCCCCTCCCACCTCTCCTCTGTCTTCTTCACTCCTTGAATGTGGATGTACTAAGGCTGGATAATCAACAGCCATTATATAATAAATTAATAAAGTTGCTACAAAGAGTGGGATTGACACTGGTTTGGGTAGCTGGGATATCAAATACCCAAACCAGTGTTATGTCAGTGGTTTGGGTATTTTATTTGAGCCTTTAGTTTCAGTAATTTTTATAAACTTACTTTTGTCCCTAATTTGTTTAATATGTTTGTTTTTGTTCAAGAGTATCATTTTGTTATTTTTCAAGAGTATCTATTTTATTTTTTTCATATTCACTTGCTTTGTCAGTAGGTTTAAATATGAATTTCATGAGCTGTAAGTTGTGTGTATTGGTCCATTGTGTTTTATAAAAGTTTTATAAAAGAGGGGAGAATGTGCCTTCTTCAGTGATTCAGTGATTCTACGATATGTACAATACTAAAGCAGCAAGAGTCAATAAAGGCTATAACGCCAGCCATCGATAAAGTGTAGCATTAACAGTGTAGCAAGTAAGTTAAGCGATTAAGCGATAGGAAAAGGACAACACGAAACTAACTCCTCCAATGTTGTTGGAGGTTTATAGGGCTACTGACATCATACGCAATAACCAATTTATTTCTTTACATTCTCTATTATGTTTTTATACAATATTTCTTATTTATAAATTATGTACATTGTTTCAGTGTGACTAGTGGTGTTTCAGTGTGACTAGTAGTGTGACTAGTGGTGGTGGCCGCTGCCGCCACCACTATACGGCTTATGCTGTCAGTTTCCCTGATAAACCCAACAACAACAATACCACCACCACTAGTCACATACGTAATGACATATTTTATTAATTCTAGAGTATATATCATGTTTCTGTGTTATTAATATTGTTTATTATGTCATATTAGATGAATTGTGATAGATAAATAAGCCGTAGAGTTGATATTAGTGTCATATTTAAGTATTTTGTCCTGTCTCCAAACAATAAACTCCCTCCCTCTCCCCTCCTCGCCATTTTCTGTACACCAACAATAGTCTTCAATAAAGGTAAAAGTGATGTTAAATGTTCATTTATCCATTTCATTAGTGCTTTATATTTGTTTCTCATTGTTTTCTGTATGTAAAACTATAGTTATTCTTTAAAAAATGTATTTTTTGTTAATATTTTTAGGTGTCTGGAACGGATTAATTGTATTTACATTATTTCTTATGGGAAATATTACTTCGGTTTTCATACTTTTCGGATTTAGAACGACCTTCTGGAACGGATTAAGTATGAAATCCGGGCTTCCACTATACAGTACTTGTAAGAAATAAATTACCTGCATGAACCTCACTATTTCACTCATACAAGTAATTTGATTAGAAGGCAACTAGGATACATTACATTACATTTTGTTGTACCTCTGAAGTATGTGGGAAATTTTGAGACACTCTAGGTCACAAGGATAATGTCTCCCTCCGACACCCACAACCCTCATGAACTCTCACACAAAACCAGGACCTAAAAATTAACCATTGGTAGGTTGGTAGACAGCAACCACCCAGGGAGGTACTACCGTCCTGCCAGGTGACTGTGAAACAGAAACCTGAAACTTTTTTACATGATGGTAGGATTGCTGGTGTCTTTTTTCTGTCTCATAAACACGCTGGATAACAGCTATATCTAGCTACTTCTACTTACACTTTAGGTCACACTACACAGGCATGCACATGCATATATACCTGGAGTTTACCTGGAGAGAATTCCAGGGGTCAACGCCCCTGCGGCCCGGTCTGTGACCAGGCCTCATGTTGGACTAGAGCCTGATCAACCAGGCTGTTACTGCTGGCCAGACGCAGTCCAACGTACGAGCCACAGCCTTGCTGGTCAGGTACCGACTTTAGGTGCCTGTTTGAAGACAGCTAGGGGTTTGTTGGTAATCCCCCTGATGTAAGCTGGGAGGCAGTTAAACAATCTTGGGCCCCTGACACTTATTGTGTTGTCCCTCAACGTGCTAGTGGCACCCCTGCTCTTCATTGGGGGGATGTTACATCGCCTGCCGAGTCTTTTGCTTTCGTATGGAGTGATTCTTGTGTGCAAGTTTGGTACTAATCCCTCGAGAATTTTCCATGTGTATATAATAATGTATCTCTCCCGCCTGCATTCTAGAGAGTACAGGTTTAGGAACTTCAAGCGTTCCCAGTAATTGAGGTGGTTTATCGCAGTTATGCGTGCCGTGAAGGTTCTCTGCACATTTTCAAGGTCAGCAATTTCACCCGCCTTGAAAGGTGCAGTTAGTGTGCAGCAATATTCCAGCCTAGATAGAACGAGTGATCTGTAAAGTGTCAACATGGGCTTGGCATCCCTGGTTTTGAAGGTTCTCATTATCCATCCTGTCATTTTTCGAGCAGATGCAATTGCTACAGTGTTATGGTCCTTGAAGGTGAAATCCTCTGACATGATCACTCCCAGGTCTTTGACATTAGTTTTTCGCTCTATTGTGTGGTTGGAATTAGTTTTGTACTCCGATGAGATTTTAATTTCGCCACGTTTTCCGTATCTGAGTAATTGAAATTTCTCATCATTGAACTTCATATTGTTTTCTGCAGCCCATTTAAAAATTTGGTTTATGTCTGCTTGGAGTCTTGCAGTGTCTTCAATGGTGGACACTGTCATACAGATTCGGGTGTCATCTGCAAAGGAAGACACGGCACTGTGGCTTATATCCCTGTCTATGTCCGATATGAGGATGAGGAACAGGATGGGAGCGAGTACACACATCTAGGTTTTTCTTCTTTTTCTTAATAGCTCTTGTTCTTTTTATTTTCTCTATTGTCCATGGGGAAGTGGAAAAGAATCTTTCCTCCGTAAGCCTCGTATGAGGCAACTAAAATGCCGGGAGCAATGGGCTAGTAACCCCTTCTCCTGTACACATTTACTAAAAAAGAGAAGAAGAAAAACTTTATAAAACTGGGTTGTTTGAATGTGCGTGGATGTAGTGCGGATGATAATAATAATAATAATAATAATAATATTTTTATTTGGACATGATACAAAGAATTACATTTGGTTATTGAGATTACATGAGGTGTACATGCCAAAAGCCCCTAGTATGCAGGGCATTTTGGGCAGACTTAAAATTAACTTAAAACTAAATTGTAAGAATTTTTGTAGATAGTATACAATGAGTAAAGGTGAGTATTTAAGCTATGAAATTTGAACATAGTTTTGTACTTTTGTCTTCATTATAAAATTAATTAAATCAGATTAAACAAATTAAAGCAATAATAATAATAAAATAATAAAAAGTTATGGTTGGTAATTTATAAAATAAGTAAAGGTGCATATCTAAGTTTTAAAGTTTGAATATAAGTTGAACATATCAATTAATTGTAGCAATTTATTGCAGCAATGCAACTAATTGAGTGAGATAACAATTTACAACAATTAATTGCATTGCAGTTAGTTTACGTGGTCATTATAATGTAAGTGTTGTGGGAATAATTAGCTAAGTAAGTATTATTCATAACAGGTTTTACATTCATTCATTCGTTCATTCATACATTACATTGACTTTAATAGTCAGGTTTTACGTTAAGTGATTATTCTACTTTGCTGGGAATGGTTGATATGATTGCTGATGTTATGAATGAAAAGAAGTTGGATGTCCTGGCCCTAAGCGAAACAAAGCTGAAGGGGGTAGGCAAGTTTCAGTGGGGAGAAATAAATGGGATTAAGTCTTGACATCCGGGCGGATGCGGATGCGGATCTGTTTGTGACTCGATAAAGCCCACTGTGTGGGCGAAACGTTGTCAATAAAGGATCACATTATACTGCTTATGTGCTTATCTTTCCAAGAAGCTCTTGGAAAGCGAAACGTTGCCACAATAAAATGTCACATTAGTTGCATTTGTGTGCTTTTGAAGACTTCTTGAAGCTGAAGATTGAGACACTTATGCAAAAATAAACACATAAACAGTATATTGTGTTCCTTTATTGAAGGGGAAATAACCTACTTGACTTGGTACTGGCAAACAAGGAATCCCTTGTTAATAATTTAGAAATTACAGACGAACTCGGCACGAGTTACCACAAGTCAATTACCTTTAGCATTGAATGGATGTATGATAGTAGGGATAATTCAGTAACAGTCCCAGACTTTAGCTTAGCAGATTATAATGGGCTTAGGGAACAACTGTGGACTGGGATAACGAAGAGAGCTATCAATATGACAGCTTTCTTAACACTATACAGGCTGCCCAAAGAACATTTATCCCATATAAAGAAATTAGATCAAGTAGAAATGACCCAAAATAGATGAATAATAGGCTCAAATATCTTTTAGGGCAGAAGAAAAGAATTTATAGGCGCATAAATAGAGGTGAGGGTCATCTTATAAATCAGTATACTGACATTAAGAGGGACGTTAAAAAGGGTATAAGAAAAGCTAAACGGGACTATGAAATTAAAGTTGCTAGGGATTCAAAAACTAACCCAAAAAGTTTTTTCCAGAGTTTATAGAACAAAAGTTAGGGATAAGATAGGTCCCCTTAAAAATAACTCTGGGCATCTTACTGATAAGGAGAATGATATGTGCTCTACTTTTAATAATTATTTTCTCTCGGTTTTCACACAGGAAGACACTAATAATATCCCAGTAATTAATTTTTATAGTGGCCCTGAAGAAGATAAATTATGTAATATCACAGTCACTAGTGAAATGGTTATGAAACAAGTAGCCCGACTGAAACAAAATAAATCGCCGGGTCCTGATGAGCTTTTTGCAAGGGTTCTTAAGGAATGCAAAATGGAACTCTGTGAACCAATATCTAACATTTTTAATTTATCTCTTCAAACAGGTGTAGTGTCTGATATGTGGAAGATGGCTAATGTAATTCCTATTTTTAAAGCAGGGGACAAGTCACTACCATCAAATTACCGCCCAATAAGCCTAACCTCAATTGTAGGCAAATTACTAGAGTCAATTATAGCTGATATTATTAGAAGTCATCTAGATAACCATAATTTGATTAATGATACTCAGCATGGATTCATGAGGGGCCGTTCCTGCCTATCTAATTTATTAACCTTTTTTAGTAAAGCTTTTGAGGCTGTTGATCACGATAAAGAATTCGATATTGTTTATTTAGATTTTAGTAAGGCTTTTGATAGAGTACCACACTAGAGACTGTTAAAGAAAGTGGCAGCTCATGGCATTGGGGGAAAAGTGCTGTCATGGATTGAGTCATGGCTCATCAATAGGAAGCAGAGAGTGTGCATAAATGGGGTTAAATCCGAATGGGGACTTGTAACAAGTGGTGTTTCACAGGAATCAGTCTTAGGCCCGTTGTTATTTATAATATATATCAATGACCTTGACGAGGGAATTACTAGTGATATGAGCAAATTCGCCGACGACACGAAGATAGGTAGGATAATTGATTCAAACATAGATGTCATAGAACTTCAGGAAGATTTAGACAAACTTAATTCGTGGTCAGAAAAGTGGCAGATGCCGTTCAATGTAGATAAATGCAAGGTTCTGAAGCTCGGGAGTGTCCATAACCCAAGCAGTTATAAGTTAAATAATGTAGAACTTAGCCATACAGATTGCGAGAAGGACTTGGGGGTGATGGTAAGCAGCAACCTTAAACCAAGACAGCAATGCCTAAGCATACGTAATAAGGCAAATAGATTACTGGGATTTATATCAAAAAGTGTTAGCAACAGAAGTCCAGAGGTTATACATATTACAGCTTTATACATCATTAGTAAGGCCTCACGTAGATTACGCAGCTCAATTCTGGTCTCCATATTACAGAATGGACATAAATTCGTTAGAAAACATTCAACGTAGAATGACTAAATTAATACATAGCATTAGAAATCTTCCTTACGAAGAAAGATTGAAGACCCTGAAATTACATTCACTTGTAAGACGTAGAATGAGGGGAGACATGATCGAGGTATACAAGTGGAAAATGGGTTTCCCTGAATCCCTTCATAAATGTTACTTTGCTCATACTCCAACAGCACGTCAAGTATTAAAAACCATTTGTCTCCATTCACTCCTATCAAATACGCTCACACATGCTTGCTGGAAGTCCAAGCCCCTCGCACACCAAACCTCCTTTACCCCCTCCCTCCAACCTTTCCTAGGCCGACCCCTACCCCGCCTTCCCTCCACTACAGATTTATACACTCTCGAAGTTATTCTGTCTCGTTCCATTCTCTCTACATGTCCGAACCACCTGAACAACCCCTCCTCAGCTCTCTGGATAATAGTTTTGGTAATCCCGCACCTCCTCCTAATTTCCAAACTCCGAATTCTCTGCATTATATTCACAACACACATTGACCTCAGACATGACATCTCCACTGCCTCCAGCCTTCTCCTCATTGCAACATTCATCACCCATGCTTCACACCCATATAAAAGTGTTGGTATAACTATACTCTCATACATTCCCTTCTTTACTTCCATGGACAAAGTTCTTTGTCTCCACAGACTCCGAAGTGCTCCACTCACCCTTTTTCCCTCATCAATTCTATGATTCACCTCATCCTTCATAGACCCATCTCCTGACATGTCTGCTCCCAAATATCTGAATACATTCACCTCCTCCATGCTCTCTCCCTCCAATCTGATATCCAATCTTTCGTCACCTAATCTTTTTGTTATCCTCATCACCTTACTCTTTCCTATATTCACTTTCAATTTTATTCTTTTACACACCCTACCAAATTCATCCACCAACCTCTGCAACTTCTCTTCAGAATCTCCTAAAAGCACAGTGTCATCAGCAAAAAGCAACTGTGACAACTCCCACTTTGTATTTGATTCTTTATCTTTTAACCCCACACCTCTTGCCAAGACCCTCGCATTCATTTCTCTTACAACCCCATCTATAAATATATTGAACAACCACGGTGACATCACACATCCTTGTCTAAGGCCCACTTTTACTGGAAATAGTCCCTTCCCTCCTACACACTCTAACTTGAGCCTCACTATCCTCATAAAAACTCTTCACTGCTTTCAGTAACCTACCTCCTATTCCATACACCTGCAACATCTGCCACATTGCCCCCTATCCACCCTATCATACGCCTTTTCCAAATCCATAAATGCCACAAAACCTCTTTACCCTTATCCAAATACTGTTCACCTATATGTTTCACTGTAAACACTTGGTCTACACACCCCTACCTTTCCTAAAGCCTCCTTGTTCATCTGCTATCCTGCTTTCTGTCTTACTCTTAATTCTTTCAATAATAACTCTACCATACACTTTACCAGGTACACTCAACAGACTTATTCCCTATAATTTTTGCACTCTCTTTTGTCCCCTTTGCCTTTATACAAAGGAACAATACAGCTCTCTGCCAATCCCTAGGTACCTTACCTCTTCCATATATTTATCAAATAATAGCACTAACCACTCCAAAACTATATCCCCACCTGCTTTTAACATTTCTATCTTTATCCCATCAATCCCAGCTGCCTTACCCCTTTCATTCTACCCACTGCCTCATGAACTTCCCCACACTCACAACTGGCTCTTCCACACTCCTACAAGATGTTATTCCTCCTTGCCCTATACACGAAATCACAGCTTCCCTATCTTCATCAACATTTAACAACTCCTCAAAATATTCCCTCCATCTTCCCGATACCTCTAACTCTCCATTTAATAACTCTCCTCTCCTATTTTTAACTGTCAAATCCATTTGTTCCCTAGGCTTCCTCAACTTATTAATCTCACTCCAAAACTTTTTCTTATTTTCAACAAAATTTGTTTATAACATCTCACCCACTCTCTCATTTGCTCTCTTTTTTACATTGCTTCACCACTCTCTTAACCTCTCTTTTTCTCTCCATATACTCTTCCCTCCTTGCATCACTTCTACTTTGTAAAAACCTCTCATATGCTAACTTTTTCTCCCTTACTACTCTCTTTACATCATCATTCCACCAATTGCTCTTCTTCCCTCCCGCACCCACTCGCCTGTAACCACAAACTTCTGCTGAACACTCTAACACTACATTTTTAAATCTACCCCATACATCTTCGACCCCATTGCCTACACTCTCACTAACCCATCTATCCTCCAATAGTTGTTTATATCTTACCCTAACTGCCTCCTCTTTTAGTTTATAAACCTTCACCTCTCTCTTACTTACTGCTTCTATTTTCCTTGTATAACATCTACCTTTTACTCCCACTGTAGCTATAACTAAAAAGTGATCTGATATATCTGTGGCCCCTCTATAAACATTTTAATGTTGCAGTTTTATAACTGTAGTGTAAAGCACCCCTCTGGCAAAACAGTGATGGAGTGAATGATGATGAAAGTTTTTCTTTTTCGGGCCACCCTGCCTTGGTGGGAATTGGCCGATGTGTTAATAAAAAAAAAAAAAAAAATTTAAGAAACCAGTAGTTCTTGTAAAAATTTTGTTAAAGTGGACTGTATGGGTTTTTAGACTGACAAGGAAAAACACGATGGGGTCCATTGTATAATAATTCACACATAAATTAGTATAATTAAAGAACTTTATGTTACCACTTACCAAATTTTCTCTGGAGGTCGCTTGATGCAGCTGGATCACCAACAACACCTGCCTTACTATGTAGAACCTAAACTGGCCAGTTAGCTCAACATAAAAAGACAATTTACTTAGCTGTGGGTGCTGATGGTTCCTTATACAGTGGACCCTCGGTTTTCGTGCACCTCCAAACTCGAACAATTATGTAAGTGTATTTTCGTAAGTGCTTTTGTAAGTGTACTTTTGGGGGGTCTGAAATGACTAATCTAATTTACATTTGTTCTTATGGGAACAAATTCGTTTGGTAATGACACTCAAACAGCATTCTGGAAAGAATTTTCAACGAAAACCGAGGTTCCACTGTATTCCTCATTCATGCACCAATTTTGAGGCCAATTCTCCATTAAGCCTCGAAGAACGCTGAATTTCTGTTGCAAATTACCATGTAGTCCCACACATTTTATTCTAGCATGGCATCCTCCTATTTCACCCTGTATCCACTCTATTGTAATGGTTTTCACACTTATTTTTTCTCAGTCTGCAGTGTAGGGCATCACCGCATTATTTTCTGGTCGTCTGAGACCATTTCAATTCAATTTAGCGTCGATGACGATTGATTATATTAGCCGTCATTCACACCGGTCTTCCACTACTTTCCAGTATGGCGCCCTTCACAATTTTCTATTCTCACCATCCTATTATGGTGGTTTCGTAAATTTTTTGTCCCAAATTTTCCCAGGGACATTTACATGAATTTCTGTTACAAAGTGAGGCTGATATTCTCCATTAGGTCTCGGGAAACACTGAAGTCCTAATGCAAATTTCCGACCAGTCCTGACACAATTAAATTCAACATGGTGTCTGCCCCTCTGCATTTTCTCCAAGAGTCAAATCAGCATCATTTTAATATATTATTTTCATTGTTGAAATATACATACAGCCTGTCCTCACTTAGCGACGTACTCATTTACCGGCGACTCGGACTTACAGCGGGCTCTCTGACCAGTACTCATACCTAAATAATGAATATTAGAGCTGATTTCCTTTATTCTGTTTATTTCAATACATAGTACACTACTGTATAAACATTTAAAAATACACCAGAAATGTTATAAATGGTGCAAAGGTGACATTAAAACAGTATCATAGATGGTTGACACAAACCCACTACCATTATAGTATGCTCCTCACTTATAATAATAATAATAATAATAATAATATTTTATTTCATTGCAAGTTTACATCAAGATTTTGTAATTACAATATAGAATTGAAGTGCAAAGAGAGCCACTATCATGCCATGGCATTATGGGCAGACTTGATCACGACTTATAGACTACTTAACCCTTTGGGGGTCGACAGGCCTTCTCAGGAAAGTGTTCCTGGGGTCGAAAATTTTTTGGGAAAAAAAAAATTATTTTTTTCTTATGAAATGATAGAGAATCTTTTTCCGATCATAACGCCACCAAAATTATGAAATTTGATCGAAAACTAACGGAATTATGCTTTCGCGAAGTTAGCGGTAGCCATGACACTTACGCATCGGCGATTTTGCCCAATTTGAGCTCTATTTTCGACAAATTCCAATGTTTCAGTCTCCTAAAATTATAGCTATTTCGCTAGAACTCCGATTCTTCTATCGATTGAGTACAAGAAACCGCCTATTTACCAATTTCATCTACCCAAAATAGTGGTCAGAAAATGGCAATTTTCTAATTTTCACACAAATTTCAAACGATGCCAATTTCAAAATAGGGTCCAGAGTAAACAAGGCAGACATTCCTGGCACTAAAATAACATGTTCTCTGTTCATTAGTCACGTCTCCAGGCCCCTGTTCCATTACTTTTGCTTTTCATTTTGAATTTTTATTCTCACAAAAAATAGAAGATTTACTGTTATGTATACAACTGCATCATTGTAAAAATGGTATAAATAATATCAGAGCACTTGTGCATGAATATAAGACTCGCCAGTTGATGTGTATTGGAGGCATGGTGTGATTTGTTTACTCTTGAACATCGTCAAAAATCGAACATTTTCGCTACTTTGAGCTCAATTTCAAGGTACTTGTCATTGTCATACCAATCAAAATCATCTCTATTTCTGTATTATATCATCCATTTTATCAAATGAGACCAAGAAAACGAGAATACATCAATAAATATCATACGAAAATCGACTACAAAGTCGCTGTTTTAATCGAAAAAACGGTCAGAGTTTTTTTTCTTTCATTATGCAGTGTGTACTGCAGGATTTTTTTTATACTGCGCACACTGACCACACAGACCCATTCTTTCATATGTATGCCTACCAGACGTTTTCTGCTTAAATTGAGGCCGCTAGAATATGGGCGTACTAGTACGGCACCAACCCCTGCTCGTAAAACGTACTAGTACGGCACCGACCCCCAAAGGGTTAATACAGTGGACCCTCGGTTAACGAAAGGTCCCGTTAACGAAAGCTTCGGAAACCAAAAGCTTTTTTCGTAATCGGTTAGCGAAAAATTCCTCGGTTACCGAAAGGTATTAGACGTGTCCGCCTGCTCCGCGCAAGCACAGGACGCCAGTGAAGCATTGTTTACCATTGAGAGAACATTACCTAGCGAGCTCTTTCAAAGATTCACAATATATTTGGTGTCTTTTTTGGTGGTTTAGTTATTGTCACTGTGAAATAAGTCACCATGGGTCCAAATAAGCTTCCTAGTGGCACCCCTGTGGTAAAGAGAGTGAGGAACACCATCGAACTGAAGAAGGAAATCATAGAAAAATATGAGAGTGGTGTACGTCTGAGTGATCTTGCCAGGATGTACAAGAAAACTCCATCTACTATCAGCACTATCCTGGCACAGAGAAATGAGATCAAGGAAGCTAATGTTGCAAAAGGGGTTAATTTGTTAACGAAACAAAGATCGAAAAAAGTGGATGAGGTTGAGAAGTTGTTGTTGGTGTGGATCCATGAAAAACAGAGAGCGGGTGATAGTATTTCTATGGCGATAATTTGTGAAAAGGCAAGGAAGTTGCACGCAGATCTTGTGAAGACAATGCCTGCAACCAGTGGTGAGGAGAGTGATTTTAAAGCCAGCAAAGGCTGGTTTGAGAAGTTTAAGAAACGTAGTGGCATACACAATGTTGTGAGGCATGGTGAGGCAGCCAGCTCAGACAAACGTGCAGCTGAAAAATTTGTGCTGGAATTCAAGGGGTTCATAGAGGCTGAACAATTCCTCCCCAACAAGTGTTTAATTGTGATGAAACAGGCCTGTTTTGGAAGAAAATGCCCAACAGGACCTACATTACTCAGGAGGAAAAGGCACAGCCAGGACACAAGCCTATGAAAGACAGGCTAACTCTTATGATGTGTGCCAATGCCAGTGGTGATTTTAAAGTGAAGCCTTTACTGGTGCATCACACAGAAAATCCCAGACCCTTCAGGAAACACAGTGTTGACAAGAATAAATTGTGTGTGCATTGGAAAGCTAACACCAAGGCATGGGTCACTACGGAGATTTTCAAGGAATGGTTGACTGGAGTGTTTGGCCCTAGTGTGAAGAAATACCTCCTGGAAAAGAAATTGCCACTCAAGTGCCTCCTGGTACTGGACAATGCTCCTGCTCATCCTCACAACTTGCAAGAGTTGTTGCCTGACAACTTAAATTTCATCAGAGTGAAGTTCTTGCCTCCTAACACCACTGCTCTCATCCAGCCCATGGACCAGCAGGTCATTTCCAACTTCAAGAAACTGTACACCAAAGCACTGTTTCAGAGGTGCTTTAATATGACCAATGACTCTGAATTGACCCTAAGAGAGTTCTGGAAAGAACACCTCAATATCGTGCATTGCATAGGCCTTATAGGTAAGGCTTGGGAGGAAGTGACTTCCAGGACTCTGAACTCTGCTTGGAGACCACTGTGGCCGGATTGTGTCCAAGAGAGGAATTTTGAAAGATTTGAGGCTGACCCTGACCCTGACGACCCTGTGCCTGTTGTGGAACATGTTGTGGAAGATATTGTGGAATTGGAGAACAGCCTGGGGTTGGAGGTGAGTGGTGAGGATGTGGAAGAGTTGGTGGAGGAGCACAGGGTATAGCTAACAACTGAAGAGCTGCAAGAGCTTCATCTGGAACAGCAACAGACCACAGCTGAGGTTATTGCTTCACAGGAGGAGAGAGAGAGAGATAAGGAGGTGCCTTCTTCAGTGCTTAAGGAGATGTGTACAAAGTGGAATGAGTTGCAGACATTTGTTGAAAGATACCACCCTGAGCAAGCTGAAATGAGCCTTCTGTGCAACCACTTCAGTGACAGAGCCATGTTGTACTTCAGAAAAGTGTTGAAGAGTCGCCAGAAACAGAGAACTCTGGACAGTTACTTCACCAGGCAGGGGTCTAGTGACTCTCAAGCTGGTCCTAGTGGCATTAAAAGACCAAAAAGGGAAGTAACCCCAGAGAGGGACTTGTTACCTGAAGTCCTTTTGGAGGGGGATTCCCCTTCCAACCATTAACACCCTGCCCCTGTCAGCAACTCTACCTTCCAGATGCCTGCAACTCTTCAATAAAGGTAAGTAAATGTTATTGTTTTTTTTTTTTTTTAGTGATTATTTTTTTGTGGAACGAATTAATTGTATTTACATTATTTCTTATGGGAAATAAGGTTTCAGATTACGAAAGATTTGGAATAAGTAATAGCTCCTGGACCGGATTAATTTCATTAACTGAGGGTCCACTGTACTAGACATATTGATAATTTTGTTATAATTAAACATAGCTTATGTTTATAGCAGATAATAAGTTCACTCAAATTAAAATCTGAGGATTTTACATTTTGACAAAGTGTTTTGTAAGATGGTTATATCAATAGTAAATATTGCAATTATATTATGGGTAAATAACACTGAGCATTGTTGAAAGTAGTTTACAGTATGAGTATTTTAGTTTAGGGTGAGTAGGTGGTTTTTGAGAAGTCTTAAATTGATGTTCAGGCCAGGTTGTTTTAATATTTTCTGGTAATGAATTCCAGATTTTGGGGCCGTTTATGTGAATAGAGTTTTTACACAGGGT
Source organism: Cherax destructor (assembly GCA_009830355.1). Taxonomy (NCBI): domain Eukaryota; kingdom Metazoa; phylum Arthropoda; class Malacostraca; order Decapoda; family Parastacidae; genus Cherax; species Cherax destructor. Next base: position 32,517 of record WNWK01015185.1, read on the forward strand.
GATATGGACTCTGGGTATATCAAAAAGTGATCTGTGTCTTGTGTTATGGTCATGGGTCCTGTTAAAGTTGGTGAGGAGAATTTTGAGTGGAGGGTTTATATTTGAGTGTAGAGTTCTGTGTATGTAATAGGCACAAGAATAAGTGTGAATGTTCTTTACGTTGAGTAGTTTTACACTTTCGAATATTGGTGGAGTGTGCTGTGTAGAGTGGGAATTTATCATTATTCTGACTGCAGCCTTTTGTTGGGTTATGATTGGTCTAAGGTGATTTAATGTTGTTGATCCCCATGCACAAATTCCATAGGTGAGATAAGGGTAGATGAGTGAATGATACAGAGCAAGGAGAGCTGTTTGAGACACATAGTAGCATATCTTTGATAGTATGACTACTGTCTTTGAGATTTTCTTGGAAATTTGTTGTATGTGTGTTTGGAATTTGAGGCTACTGTCAAGGTGGATTCCTAGGAATTTTCCCTCTGTGAGTCTTGTGATGGGTGATCCATTTAGCATTATGTTAAGTGGGACATTTGAAGCTCTGTTTTCAAACTGAATGAAATAGGTTTTGTCAGTATTGAGAGTAAGCTTGTTAGTCGTCATCCAGGTAGATATTTTCTGTAATTCAGCATTTACTGTGTTGGCCAGTATGACTGGGTTTGGGTGAGAGAAGACATATGTAGTGTCATCTGCAAATAATATGGGTTTGAGTAGTTGTGATGCATTCGGTAGGTCATTGATGTAAATGAGGAAGAGATTGTGGGCCCAGGACACTTCCTTGCGGGGACACCGACTGTAATTTGTTGTGTGGAAGAGTTAGCTCCATTTGTGTATACATATTAGCTTCTGTTAGTAAGGTATGACTTTAGGTAGTTGAGTGAGTACCCTCTTATACCATAGTGTGTTAATTTTGAGAGCAGTAAATCATGGTCGACTGTATCAAAAGCTTTACGTAAATCAATGAAGATTCCCAGTGGGACTTCTTTCTTCTCAAGAGCGGTGTACATTAGTTCTAGCATGTGTATAATAGCATCAGTAGTGCTTTTGTTAGTCCTGAATCCAAACTGACAGGGGTTGAGTATGTTGTATGAGACGAGGTAGGAATAGATCTGCCTATGAATTAATTTTTCAAAGATTTTAGAGAACAGAGGTAAGTTAGATATTGGTCTATAATTATTCTTGTCTGTCTGATCACCTCCTTTGTGGATTGGGGTGACCCTCGCTATTTTGAGAATTGATGGGAAGGTGGAGGATTCAATGGATTTGTTGAAGAGTGCTGCAATAATTGGTGACAGAACCGGGGAAGCTTTTATGTACATAAAAGATGGTAAGCTGTTTATGTCTCCTGCCTTGTTTTTAAGGGTGTTGATGATGAGCGAGACTTCTATTGGGTTGGTTGGAGCTAAGAATAGTGTATATGGGTAGGTATTAGTGAGGTAGTCTGATGGACGGGTGTTTGAGCTTGGGATCTTACTCGCTAGATTCCTTCCTATAGTGGAGAAGAAGTCATTAAGTCTGTTTGCTGTTTCAGTTGGTGGGAGTAGGGGTTCATCTGATTTTGTTAATTTGATAGTTTTATTTTTGGATTTCTTTTTATTTCCTAGAATTTCAGATAGGGTTTTCCAGGTCTTTTTTATATCACCTTTTATGTTATGTAATCTGTTCTCATAATACAGGTTTTTTTTACCTTCTTTTCAGGCTGGTAAGGATTGACGAGTAGCGTTTGGATTGGTCTCTGGTTGTTTGACCCCTTCTATACTGTTTTTCATATTGGTGCTTTTTGTTAATGGATTTTAGGATGCTGGGTGTTAGCCAGGGACTGTTAAGTCTCTTAGCTGTGATCTGTTTAGTTTTTTTAGGGCAATGCTTGTTATAGAGGTAGTGGTTTTTTTTTAGGAAATTCTTAATACATTCTTTAGTGTCTGAATATGTTTCTGTCTCATTATGCCAATCTATGTTTATCATGGCTGTTATAAAGTTATTAACAGCTGCCTCATTATGTAGTCTGAAAGTAACTTTAGTAGTGTCTTGGGGTAATTTTCCTAGGTTGGTTATGAGAAAGGTAGGTGGTGTTGTCTGTGATTATGCCTGATTTTAAAGGGGATTTTGCTTGCCAGCTTTTTTCCTATGGTGGAGAAGAAAACATTGAGTCTGTTTGCTGTTTCAGTCAGTGGGACTAGGGGTTCATCTGGTTTTGTTAGTTTGATTGTTCTGTTTCTGGATATCTTTTTAGTTCCTAGAATTTCAGACAGGGTTTTCCAGGTCTTTTTCATATCACCTTTTAAGTTATGTAATCTGTTCTCATAATACAATTTTTTTGACCTTCTTATCAGGCTGGTTAGGTTTGATGAGTAACGCTTTGTTTGGTCTCTTGTTATTTGACCCATTCTGTACTGTTTTTCATATACAGTGGACCCCCGAGTTTCGTAAAAACTTCACTCCTGAAGTCTGCTCAAGTGCTATTACCGAACGAATTTACTCCCTTAAGGAAAAATTTCAAGTAGGTTAGTCTATTTCAGACCCCCAAAAATACACTTCCACAAGAACTTACAAAATTATACTTACATAATTGCACGATTTCCGGGGTATTCGTTAACCGAGGGTCCACTGTAGGTGATTTATATTAATGGATTTGAGAATGCTGGGTGTTAGCCAGGGATTGTTTAGTCTCTAAGCTGTGTTCTGTTTAGTTTTTTTAGGACAATGCATGTTATAGAGGTATTGGGTCTTTTTTAGAAAATTATTAATACATATGTCAGTATCTGTATAGATGTCTAACTCGGTTTGCCAGTCGATGCTTGACATAGCTGTTATGAAGTTATTAATAGCTGTCTCATTATGTAGTCTGAAGGTAACTTTAGTAGTCTCTTGGGGTAATTTACCTAGGTTGGTTATGAGAAAGGTAGGGTAGTGGTCTGTGGTATTATATGTGATTATGCCTGATTTTAAAGGGGATATGGTGTTAGTCCAGATGTTGTCTAGTAAGGAGATACTAGTCTCAAGAGATTCTTGTAGGTTTTGATATTGTTGGTAGCAACAAGCAGTTGCTCATAGTGTTTGTGAATTCGGTTACTTGTGGGTCCTGGTCATGTAGGAGATTTATGTTGAAATCTCCTGTGAGTAACAAATGGTCTTTGTTCATGTGTGCATCAGTTATCAGATTTCCTAATTTTTCACTAAAGTGGTGAATGTTTGACTGTGGTATTCTGTAGATGTTTATCACTGTGAGGGGTTTTTGCAGGTCTTTTGATTTAAATTTAGCTATAATATATTCTCCATGTTCATCCCTTGTGCAAGAGTTATTGATACATTCAAGTTGATCTGAGTAATATATAGCTATTCCACCCCCTCGCTGGTCTGTCCTACAGTTGTGTATGGCTGTGTAACCTGGAATGGCATAGACATCTGTAGTACTAGGCTTTAGCCAGGTCTCAGTGAGTGTGATTATTGACATACTGGTCTGTAGGGATTGGAGTAGTGCGGTGAGGTCATCGTAGTGTTTGCTCAGAGATCTTACATTGTAATTAAAGATAGTTATGTTATTGTTGGCTCTGAGTAATGTCTTTGCTTGATTTGCTGTGTAATAATTACAGTTGCTATTGGATTCATGTAAGTCATTTAATAATAGGTTGATATCAGGATCAATGCTTGTAATCATAAGATTTAGTGTGATTCTATAACTAGACTTAAGAACAATGTATTATGCTAAACTTAATAATATGATACTTGATTAATTAATCTTACTAGCCATTGGATTAACACAATTTTGAACAATAGTCACAGGGATATAGGATATTCTTACAATGTTGATGATTTACTATTTAACTGGCTAATTGAAATGGTTGAAAAAATTACTATGACTAGTACAGTGGTACCTCGAGTTACGATATTTTTTCGTTCGAGAATGCTGTTCAAGTGCCATTACCAAACGAATTTATCCCCATAAGGAATAATGTAAAATAGACTAGTCCTTTTACACCCCCAAAATTATACTTACAAAAGCATTTAAAAAAATAAACTTACATAAAAGGGCGATTTTGGGGACCATCGTAACTCGAGGTACCACTGTATTAAATTGTTATGGAACAATTATTTGGATTCAGTTTTGCACTGGTTGTGATTTTAGAGTTTATAAAAGGTAATATAAAGTAATTGAATGTAAGGAACTATTCTAAGAGAATATAGAGATTAATTGTACAATAGTAAAATAGACTAATTGTAAAAAATTATTTTAAACAAATTTTAAGCAATTAACGTGATTAATAATATATAGAAATGAGGTTGGAAAATGGATAAATAGTAAAAATGTATTAAAAAAAATATATATATATACAGTGGTCCCTCGGTTTTCGTGCATCTCCAAACTCGAACATTTATGTAAGTGTATTTTCGTAAGTGCTGTTGCAAGTGTATTTTTGGGGGTCTGAAATAGACTAACCTACATGACATTATTTCTTAAGGAAGTAAATTCGTTCGGTAATGGCACTTGAACAGCATTCTGGAACGAATTTTCGGCGAAAACTGAGGGACCACTGTATATAGCAATTATATATAAATAGCAATTAAAGAAAAAATACATATACATTGAGGTAGTTGCTTCTAACTAGTGAAAACACTTAAATGAGGTAGATGAGCAAAACATACACTACACGTAGGGTTTTCGTTTGGACATTGTGTTTAGACAGTCTCTGTAATATTTGCATCCCTAAGGAAGCTTGATAGTTCATTCTTATTTGTGATAGTATATAATTGGCCTACATTTGTTTTCTTCACTAGAATTTTCCCATCCCGGGTGAAACATTGGTGGATTTTATCATTATTCTCCTGCTTAAGTTTTCTGATTCTATACTTAGCGACGATTTCGTTTAACAACGTGGTCCTAGGAACGGAACTTCGTCGTTAAGTGAGGAGAGGCTGTATTATAATCTCGGAAAATTATACAAAAAAATTTCACAGTACTTGTTCAGTATATTTATTTTTTTAATTATACAGTGGACCCTCGGTTAACGAATACCCCGGAAATCGTGCAATTATGTAAGTATAATTTTGTAAGTTCTTGTGGAAGTGTATTTTTGGGGGTCTGAAATAGACTAACCTACGTGAAATTTTTCCTTAAGGGAGTAAATTCGTTCGGTAATGGCACTTGAGCAGACTTCAGGAGTGAAGTTTTTACGAAACTCGGGGGTCCACTGTATTCATATTTTTATTATTATCTCGTATACAGTGGACCCCCGAGTTTCGTAAGGTTCTTACTTCGTAAACATCGTGTTTTGTAAGCTTTTTACGATTTCAAGAATCGTAAAACCGCTCGTGTTTCATAACGTATTAGACCTGTCCGCCTGCTCCGCGCCTGCGCGGGACGCAGGACGCCGCCAGTGAAGCGTTGTTTACCATTGAGAGAACATTACCTAGCGCGCTCTTTCAAACATTCACACTACATTTGGTGTTTTTTTTGGTGCTTTAGTGATTGTCACTGTGAAATAAGTCACCATGGGTCCAAAGAAGCTTCCTAGTGGCACCCCTGTGGTAGCATTCATGGAGGGAGTGTAGCATTCATGCAGGGAGTGTAGCCGGCATGCAGGGAGTTTAGCATTCATGCAGGGAGTTTAGCATTCATGCAGGGAGTGTAGCAGCCATGCAGGGAGTTTAGCAGGTATGCAGGGAGTGTAGCATTCATGCAGGGAGTTTAGCATTCATGCAGGGAGTGTAGCATTCATGCAGGGAGTGTAGCAGGCATGCAGGGAGTATAGCAGGCATGCAGGGAGTGTAGCATTCATGCAGGGAGTGTAGCATTCATGCAGGGAGTGTAGCAGGCATGCAGGGAGTGTAGCAGGCATGCAGGGTGTTTAGCATTGATGCAGGGAGTTTAGCAGGCATGCAGGGAGTGTAGCTTTCATGCAGGGAGTGTAGCAGACATGCAGGGAGTGTAGCAGGCATGCAGGGAGTGTAGCAGGCATGCAGGGAGTTTAGCATTGATGCAGGAAGTTTAGCATTGATGCAGGGAGTTTAGCAGGCATGCAGGGAGTGTAGCTTTCATGCAGGGAGTGTAGCAGACATGCAGGGAGTGTAGCAGACATGCAGGGAGTGTAGCAGGCATGCAGGGAGTTTAGCATTGATGCAGGGAGTTTAGCATTGATGCAGGGAGTTTAGCAGGCATGCAGGGAGTGTAGCTTTCATGCAGGGAGTGTAGCAGACATGCAGGGAGTGTAGCAAGCATGCAGGGAGTGTAGCAGGCATGCAGGGAGTGTAGCAGGCATGCAGGGAGTGTAGCAGGCATGCAGGGAGTTTAGCATTGATGCAGGGAGTTTAGCAGGCATGCAGGGAGTGTAGCTTTCATGCAGGGAGTGTAGCAGACATGCAGGGAGTGTAGCAGGCATGCAGGGAGTGGGGATTTTCCTTCGTAGAGGCTGAAGAATTCCTCCCCCAACAAGTGTTTAATTGTGATGAAACAGGCCTGTTTTGGAAGAAAATGCCCAAGAGGACCTTCATTACTCATTACTCTATCTTCCAGATGCCTGCAACTCTTCAATAAAGGTAAGTAAATGTATATATATATATTGTTTTTAATTATTTTATATGTGAATATTTTTTTGTGGAACGGATTAATTGTATTTACGTTATTTCTTATGGGAAATAATGGTTCGAATTTCGTAAACTTCGTGTTAAGTACTAGCTCCTGGAACAGATTAATTACGATACTCGGGGGTCCACTGTATCTTAATCTATTTTATTTTTTACTTAGAAACTATTTGTGATGCTATATGTTATATAGTTTGATCTTTGCAGAGTGCACTGATTGTTGCTCTGGCCAATGTTCATGTACCACTTCTCTTGGGCGATGTTGTGAATGTAGTTGCAAAGTTTACAAGAGAAACTGAAAATGAAGGAAGGAGCTACATGCAAGAAATTTATGTTCCTTCTCTCAAGTTAATTAAGTACTGTGTAGCTCAGGTTAGTTGACTGTATACGTATAAGTTACACAGTATAGTACCTATTATCATGGAGGTACAGCACAGTACTCTATATGCTTTGTAAAAAATTTTATTCATATATTCATTGTGCATTAGCACAACATAACCATACAAATGAAAACTGTCATGGCAGAAAAGTTTAAATTTCTTTGTTAATCAAGTATAGAATACTGGAGATGCCAATCCCCAGTCTCGGTCCAAACGAGTTTTTATCCACTTCTACTAGTTCTAGCATATGAAGTTGATTTTTCAAAAAAATGCTTTTTACTATTTTCAGCACCCCACCTCCTATCCTTAGTGTAAGTTTGCTTATATATTTTATACATTTATGCCAAATATTTTTTTCCTTTTTACAAGAAAAATTAATTATTCTGTACAGTTTCTCTCTTTTCATGTCAATAGAAGATCAGTATTCATATACAGTAATTACTATGATCTACTGGGTGTTAGTTATACCTCACTCATAAAGCCTCACTTTCATTTCTTTCATTTTTTCCACCCATAAAATTAGCATGCTAAAATAATTTTAATTTAAATGCATCTTTATTTGCTCTGCATTACTAATTCTGAATTGTGATATCAGCACACTCCTGGAGAGAGAGCAAGTGACTGAATGATGGTGAATATGTTTTTTTCTTTTGGTCACCCTGCTTTAGCAGGAGATGGCTATTGACATTAAAAAATTACTAATTCATTGTTGAATCCTTTTCAGGCCTTCTTCACCTTCTCTTACATAACATTTTTGACAAGAATGGGTGAGCGTATGGCAGACAGTCTCAGGCAGCAGCTCTTCACAGCTCTCCTTGAACAAGATATTGCTTTTTATGATCAACACAAAACAGGAGAACTAGTAAATAGGTATGTTTGAAAAAAATCTATTAGGCATCATAGGCACATACGTATAAATTATTGTATAGTAGACCGTCGATTAACCCTTTCAGGGTCCAAGGCCATTTTTAGAAGGGGTGCACCAGTGTCCAAGAATTTAAAAAAAAAAAAAAAAATCTTATTTTTTCTTATGAAATGGTAGAGAATCTTTTTCTGAAGTTAATAAAACAAAAAGTATGAAATTTGATTGAAAATTGACGAAATTATGCTCTCGTGAATTTTGATGTGTCAGCGATATTTACACATCGGCGATTTTGCCGACTTTGACTCCCATTTTAGGCCAATTACATTTTTCCTGTCGACCAAATTCTTAGCTATTTCACTAGTATTACTTTTATCGATTGAGCACAAGAAATCGCCCAGTCAAGTGTTTCAACTACAAAATAAAGTGATTGGAAATTGGTAATTTAGCCAATTTAACTCAAAGTTCAAAATATTCCAATTTCAAAATAGGGTGAAGAATAAACAATGCAGGCATTCCTAGCACTAACCTAACATTTCCTCTGTTCATTAGTTACGTTTTCAGTCTTTACAAATGAATTCCATTTTGATTTTTTATTTACATAATGAATTTTTATTCAAACCAAAAAATGGAAGATTTACTGTTATGCAATAATGTAATAATTGTACAAATAATATCACCACATTTGTGAACGTATATTAGACCCACCAGCTGGCGAGTATTAGACGTGTGAGGTCATTTGTTTACTCTTGAACATCGGCAAAAATTTAACATTTCTGCTTCTTTGAGCTCAGTTTCAAGCCATTTCCAGTTCTAAAACCAATCAAAATCATCTCTAAATCTGTAGTATATCTTCCATCCTATCAAATGAGACCAAGAAATCGCAAATACAACTATAAAAAGTATACGAAAAACACTGCAAAGTCGCTTTTAATAAAAATTACGGTTTCAGTTTTTTCCCACATTATGCACTGTGTGCTGCAGGATTTGTTTTATGTGGTGCACACTTACCACATAGATGTATTCTCTCATATCTATGCCCAAATTTACCGCTCAAAGCTTATCTGAGTGAGCAGAGCTCATGACGTAGAACTACAGTTTGGACCCTGAACTCAAAGCCGTAGAACTATGGCACGGACCCTGAAAGGGTTAATTCAGTAGTTATGTTCCTGAAAACGGAGTGTAAAACAAAATCATGTAAAACAAACTGAAGACCTTATGGGAAAAATAGGGTTACATGCCTTAGACTTCCCCCCCAAAAAAAAAATGGCAGTTTTTTTTTTTTTTAGGTCTTCAAATCTTTTAAAAAATATATATATATAATATAGTAATTATTGCTCATTGTCATGATGTATCAAGTTTAACCCTTTGAGTGTCAAGACCCCCTGCTCATAAGCTTGCTCATAGTGTCGAAGAATTAAAAAAAAAAATCTTATGAGATGATAGAGAATCTTTTTCTGAAGGTAATGAAACCAAAATTTCGAAATTTGATGAAAAACGTATGGAATTATGCTCTCGCGAAGTTAGCGGCCTCGGCAATATTTACACATCAGTGATTTCGCCTACTTTGAACCCTATTTTGGGCCAATTCCTTTGTTCCACTCGACCAAACTCATAGTTATTTCGCTAGAACTCCTCTTATTCTATCGATTGAATACAAGAAACCGCCCATTTACCTATTTCACAAAAAAGTTATCAGAAATTATTAATTTGGACAATTTCACACAAAATTCAAGAAAGGCCAATTTCAAAATAGGGGCCAGAATAAACTATGCAGACATTCCTGGCACTAAAATAACATTTGCTCTGTTCATTAGTCACATCTCCAGTCCCCTCTTATATAATGCTTGCTTTTCATTTTGAATTTTTATTCACACAAAAAATATATGATTTACTGTTATTCAGACTACTGTATAATTAAAATAATTGTATAAATAATATCAGCGAATTCGTGAATGCATATTAGACCCACTAGTTGACATGTATTGGATGTGTGACATGATTTGTTTCTCTTGAATATCCTCAAAACTCGAACATTTCCGCTACTTTGAGCTCAATTTCAAGCTACTTTTAGTTGGTGAACCATTCTATCTTCCGTTCTATCAAATGAGATTAAGAAAACGAGAATACAACCATAAATATCATACAAAAATACACTTCAAAGTCGCTGTTTTAAAACAAAATCACGATCACCGTTTTTTTTTCTCATGCACTGTTGCTGTATGATTTCTTTTATACAGTGGTCCCTCGACTATCGTAATTAATCCGTTCCAGGAGCTATTACTTGACACGAAATTTACGTAATTCGAAACCTTTTTCCCATAAGAAATAATGTAAATACAATTAATCCGTTCCACCCAAAAATATTCACATACATGTACTAAATAATAAAAACAATACTATATATATAATAATAATAATAATAATAATAATAATAATAATACTTTATTGTGACATGGTACAATGATACATGGTAGACAAGATATATTTCTTAATGAGATGTACATGCCAAAAGCCCCTAATATGCTGTGCATTGGCATTCTTAAGACTACTTTATTCTAGACTACATGGTAAAAAGTTATGGTTGACAATTTATAAAATAAGTATAATTGCATATCTAAGTTATAAAGTTTGAATATAAGTTGAACATATCAATTAATTGCAGCAATGCAACTAATATACATTTACTTACCTTTATTGAAGAGTTGCAGGCATCTGGAAGATAGGGATGATGACAGGGGCAGGGAGTTAGTGGTTGGAAGGGGAATCCCCCGCCAAAAGGACTTCAGGTAACAAGTCCCTCTCTGGGGTTACTTCCCTTCTTGGTCTTTTAATGCCACTAGGACCAGCTTGAGAGTCACTAGACCCCTTCCTGGTGAAGTAACTGTCCACAGTCCTCTGTTTCTGGCGACTCTTCAACACTTTCCTGAAGTACAACATGGCTCTGTCACTGAAGTAGTTGCACAGAAGGCTCATTTCAGCTTTCTCAGGGTGGTGTCTTTCAACAAATGTCTGCAACTCATTCCACTTTGTACACATCTCCTTAAGCACTGAAGAAGGCACCTCCTTCTCTCTCTCTCCCTCCTCCGGTGAAGCAATAACCTCAGCTGTGGTCTGTTGCTGTTCCAGATGAAGCTCTTGCAGCTCTTCAGTTGTTAGCTCTACCCTGTGCTCCTCCACCAAATCTTCCACATCCTCACCACTCACCTCCAACCCCAGGTTGTTCCCCAATGCCACAATTTCTTCCACAGCAGGCACAGGGTCATCAGGGTCAGGGTCAGCCTCAAATCCTTCAAAATCCCTCTTTTCAACACAATCCGGCCAGAGTGGTCTCCAAGCAGAGTTCAAAGTCCTGGAAGTCACTCCCTCCCAAGCCTTACCTATAAGGCCTATGCAATGCACGATATTGAAGTGTTCTTTCCAGAACTCTCTTAGGGTCAATTCAGTGTCTGAGGTCACATTAAAGCACTTCTGAAACATTGCTTTGGTGTACAGTTTCTTGAAGTTTGCAATGACCTGCTGGTCCATGGGCTGGATGAGAGCAGTGGTGTTAGGAGGCAAGAACTTCACTCTGATGAAATTTAAGTTGTCAGGCAACAACTCTTGCAAGTTGTGAGGATGAGCAGGAGCATTGTCCAGTACCAGGAGGCACTTGAGTGGCAATTTCTTTCCAGGAGGTATTTCTTCACACTAGGGCCAAACACTCCAGTCAACCATTCCTTGAAAATCTCCGTAGTGACCCATGCCTTGGTGTTAGCCTTCCAATGCACACACAAATTATTCTTGTCAACACTGTGTTTCTTGAAGGGTCTGGGATTTTCTGAGTGATGCACCAGTAAAGGCTTCACTTTAAAATCACCACTGGCATTGGACACATCATAAGAGTTAGCCTGTCTTTCATAGGCTTATGTCCTTTCTGTGCCTTTTCCTCCTGAGTAATGAAGGTCCTGTTGGGCATTTTCTTCCAAAACAGGCCTGTTTCATCACAATTAAACACTTGTTGGGGTTCGAATTTTTCAGTGTCTACGAACCCCTGGAATTCCTGCACAAATTTTTCAGCTGCACGTTTGTCTGAGCTGGCTGCCTCACCATGCCTCACAACACTGTGTATGCCACTACGTTTCTTAAACTTCTCAAACCAGTCTTTGCTGGCTTTAAAATCACTCTCCTCACCACTGGTTGCAGGCATTGTCTTGACAAGATCTGTGTGCAACTTCCTTGCCTTTTCACAAATTATCGCCGTGGAAATACTATCACCCGCTATCTGTTTTTCATTGATCCACACCATCAACAACTTCTCAACCTCATCCACTGTTTTCGATCTATTTTTCATTATCATATCAACCCCTTTTGCAACATTAGCTTCCTTGATCTCATTTCTCTTTGCCAGGATAGAGCTGATAGTAGATGGGGTTTTCTTGTACATCCTGGCAAGCTCACTCAGACGTACGCCACTCTCATATTTTTCTGTAATCTCTTTCTTTAGTTCGATGGTGTTCCTCACTTTCTTTACCACAGGGGTGCCACTAGGAAGCTTCTTTGGACCCATGGTGACTTATTTCACAGTGACAATCACTAAACCACCAAAAAAGAGACCAAATGTATTGTGAATGTGTGAAAGAGCACGCTAGGTAATCTTCTCTCAATGGTAAACAACTCTTCACTGGCGGGCGTCCTGCGCAGGCGCGGAGCAGGCAGACAGGTCTAATACGTTACGATACACGAGTCCATTTACGATACATGAAATCAAAAAAAGCTTACGTAACACAAGTTTTACGATTACAGCCTTACGATACTGGGGTCCACTGTACTGCGCACACTGACCACGCAGACCCATTCTTTCATATGTAGGCCTACCAGCTTTCTACCGCAAGATTTGAAGCTGGTAGAATTTTAGCTTAGTATTATGGGACCGACACTGGCTTCAAAGCCATAATGTTATGGCACTGACACCAAAGGGCGAACGTTTTTGGAGTGATAAAGAAAGGAGTATGTTTTTCCTTAACCCGTAAACGGTCCAAACGTATATATACGTTAGTACTGCTACGGCCCCAAACGTATATTTACGTTTATTTTTCCTGCCTCCAAATTTGGCACGATTGGCCTGAGATGCCTGGTCAGCATAGAATGGGTCTTAACACTCGGTGTGCGCCATATTAAAAAATCTGGGACCACTTAGTACCTTGTGGGAGCACCAGTTAAACTGAGCGCCAGCGGCAAACACCAAGGATTCACTGATGTCATGTCATATTAACACTCCCCTTGAAGTGGAAAGTGATGTCGGCAGGCTGGCAGGCCAGCTGGCTGCCTGCCTGCCTGGCTACCTGGCTGGCGCAGCTGGTTGGCCACCTGGCTGGCCAGCAGCTGGCTGGTCAGCTGGGTACCTGATTGGCTGTCTATCTCTGTCTGTCTGTCTGTATCTATCTGTCTCTGTCTCTATCTGTCTCTATCTCACAGGAACACATACGTAAATACAATTATACATAGTGTAAATTACCTAGGATAACTAAAAAATCAAGACAAAGTGATATAATGTGCTTGTGATCTGCGTAATACCAGTTGGTTCATGAGCTACTTCTGAGACAAGCAGACAGAAAGGAGATGACACACAGGCAGACAGAAAGACAGACACACAGACAGACAGACAGACCACAGACAAGACAGACAGACAGACAGGTTTGCATAACAAATAAAGGGAAGCAGTGTAAGCTCGTCAAATGTCATCACTGTAATTACTGGACTGATAAGAAGAGATAAGACTATGCTCACCCCTCATCAAATGTCACCAGTCATCATTAGTGGAGATCAGATGAGATAGGCAGTGACACAAATGTTACATAATGTTTCATGGGAACTTTTTTATTATTATTATTATTATTATTATTATTATAATATTATGCATATTATTATTATTATTATTATTATTATTTACTATCATTATTATTATTATTATTATTCACTATCATTATTATTATTATTATTTTTATGCACTATCATTATTATTATTATTTGAGTACAATTTCAGTACCTAATATTACTATCAGAACAAAGATTGGCTATGAAATCACAAAAACTACTATAAATTGTAATTTTCAGAACATAAAAATTATATAAAAATAATAAAAAAAAAGAGAAAAAAGGTATATCGGCAACAATTCTGCAAGCGGCAAAACTCCTTTTGCTGTCAGGTGAGCATCCAGTGCCAACTTCTCCGCCTCATATCTCGGTAAGTACTGACCCTAAAAATTTTTTTTTTATCCTTTAACCCTTTGACTGTTTCGGTCGTATATATACGTCTTACGAGCCACTGTTTCTGACGTATCAATATGCCTAAATTCTAACTGCTTCAAATCAAACGGGAGAAAGCTGGTAGGCCCACATATGAGAGAATGGGTCTGTGTGGTCAGTGTGCGCAGTATAAAAAAAATCCTGCAGCATGCAGTACGTAATGAGAGAAAAAAACTCCGACCATTTTTTTGGATTAAAACGCCGACTTTGAGGTGTATTTTCGTATAGTATTTATGGTTGTATTCTCTTTTTTATGGTCTCATTTGATAGAATGGACAACATACTACAAAAGTAGAGATGATTTTGATTAGTTTTATGATGAAAACGACCTTGAAATTGAGATCAAAGTAGGAGAAATGTTCGATTTTTGCAAATGTTCAAGAGTAAACAAATCACGCCACGCGTCCCAATACACATCAATTGGCGAGTCTAATATTCTTTCACAAGTACACTGATATTATTTATACCATTTTTACAATAATGCAATAGTCTGCATAACGGTAAATCTTCTATTTTTTATGTGAATAAAAAATCAAAATAGAAAGCAAAAGTAATATAAGAAGGGCCTAAAGACGTGACTAATGAACAGATAACATCTTATTTTAGTGCCAGGAATGTCTGCATTGTTTATTCTGACCCTATTTTATAATTGACAACATTTTTATTTTGCATGAAATTGGCCAAATTGCCAATTTCTGATCACTTTATTGGGTAGTTGAAATCGATAAATTGGTGGTTTCTTGACTCAATCGATAGAACAAATGGTGTTCTAAAGAAATATCTATGAGTTTGGTCAACTGGAACAATAGAATTTACCGAAAATAGGGCCAAAGTCGGCGAAATTGCCGATGCGATATATTGCTGAGATCATAATGCGAGAGCGTAATTCCGTGAGTTTTCAATCAAATTTCAAACTTTTGGTGTCTTTACCATCGGGAAACGATTCTCTATCATTTCATAAGAAAAATAATTTATTTATTTTTTTAATTTTACGACAACAGGAGAGCACTCAGGATTGAGGGTTGCGACAGTCAAAGGGTTAACACTTAATTTTTTTTTTTTTCAAAATATTCGGGCATGGGCGTGCAAACGTATATATACGTTTGGACCGTTTAAGGGTTAAATATAATTTTTTGTTCTTGCTCTCATAAAAAAGACAGGATGGCAATTAGTATTTTTTTCCTCCAAAAAATTTCGATTTTTATGATTGTTTCATTCAAAATACACTACATAAAAAATCCTGAGGACCCATTCAATGTGGATACAGCTCAGCTGCCTTTGGGGTCAACATAAGGGAGGTTGGAACATGTTTAGATTTGGCATGCCATAACCATAGAGTTTTACAGAAAACAAAAACATGGACCCCAGTTTTCAAGCATTCCAGAAATCGAGCAACTGATTTAGGGGCACTTTTTTTTAGCGGGTTTCATTCCCGATTTAAGCATCCCTTTGGAAACGTGTTGGAAAAGTGTCCACCCGGGCACGCCCCCTTTCCTTCCCCGTATTTACACCCAGTCCGCGCTTGTTGTCATTGAGAAGGGTTTCTCTTCCCCTCATCCATTCATCCCGTTCATTTTGGGGCTTGTTTATTGATTGTGATTGGGAAAAAAGCCACCATTAAAAAAAGAGTTCAAGGCCCGGCCTTCGGTAAGGAAAGTGAGAAAAATGATAGAATTCCCAAAAAAGAACTTTGGGGAAAAAATGAAGTGGGATATTTTAGCCCAGCTCCCAGGAGTATGGCAAAATTAACATCAACAATATGTTCCATCCTGGCAAAGAAAGCAGAAATCAAGGGAAACTAAAGTTGCAAAAGGGGGAGATATGCTAACAAACAGAGATCACACACAACCAAGATGTGGGGCAGTTTTTAGTGTGGGTGAACAAGAAACAGTTAAGGAGAGATAGTGTTTCGGAGGGGGATAATTTTAGGGAAAGGGAAAGGGAAGGGTTTCCATCCGGGGTAAAAACCTTTGAACTAGTGCTGCTGTTTGTGAATTTTTGGGCCCGCAAAGGGTGGTTTGAGAGATTTAATGAATGGCATAAAAGTGCTGTTGGGGGGATGGCGAGGCTGCAAGTTCAGTC